>QEPC01005362.1:1489757-1512391 GCA_003113815.1 Sphenodon punctatus | reverse complement strand
GGAGGCGGGTTTACCCGTGACACCGCCGCCGATTATGCGCATGTGTGGACGTCACGCATCCATTTCCGACCGTGAGCTGACCGGGTCGCCGATCGAGGGTGGACATCCGCGGCCGGAAATGGACGCGCGTCCCCCACACATGCGCATAATCGGCGGCGGTGTCACGTGTAAACCCGCCTCCCGGTAGTTTTGAAAAAGAAGCGCGGGCGCCGCCGTGATCGCCTGACAGCGGCCTTACTCATCTCTTCTGCAAGCTGAAGGAACCCTAACCTATCAAGCCTCTCTTTGTACGGAAGTCATTCCACACCTCTGATCATTTTTGTTACCTTTCTCTGCACCTTTTCCTGTTCTAATATATCTTTTTTGAGATGGGGTGAATCGACCACAACTGCACACAATTTTCAAGGTTCGTTCGCGCTATAGATTTACACATTAGCATTATGATATTTTTCTATTTTATTCTCTATCCCTTTCCCAATAATTTCTAACATTCTGTTAGCCTTTCTTCAAGCAGTACCCAGCAGTGGGTAGCGTGAGAGCCGGTGTGGTATAGTGGATAAGGTGCTGAGCTTAGACCTGGGAGACCAGGGTTTAAATCCCTCCCTAGCCAATGATGCTGCTGTCTATCTCCTTGGCAGACAGCCACTGCAGTGCCGCTCCTAGCTGAGGGTTGTCTTAGGCAACACCATGGAGTTGTGGGCAGCAGCCCAGAGCATTGGACGATCTGCCCACAACTCTATGGTGCGTGGGGGAGGGGGACACTGCACGGGTAGACAGTGGCCTGCAGCAGCCACCGGGTCCATTTACAATGGGGCTGTAAGTGGGCAGATATGGGGGTGCCCCTCACGACTTGCTCTGGGGACGAGCATGGCAGCGTCTGTGTGAAAACACCCTATGTGTCTTTCCATGTATTCCCTTTGTCCACCATCTTAGACTGTAAGCCTACTGACCAAGGACCTGTCTCCAAACATCTGTGACTGTAAAGTGCTGTGTACGCCTAGTAGCGATACAGAAATGATAAGCAGTAGTGGGAAGAAAGTAGGGAGAGGGAGTGTGAGCTGGGGGCCAGGGCCAGGGCCAGGGCCAGGGATGTATCTTTAGCTAAGGGGCAGAGGGATGGGACCCTGTATCCCTCTGTATCCCTGGGAGACAGTAAGAGGATGGTTTGTTACAGTGAGAAGGGCAGGAATAACCCACAATAAAACCTCACTGGGTCCAAGATCACCACAGTTTGGGGGCTGTGACATCTCTCAGCAGCTCCTATAAGCAGATGGAAAGAGTGCCCCTATTTCCATGTGATATGGCTGAGCCAGGAGCTGTGACTGACACAGATGTTCATCTTAGATGGGCAGAAAGAGCTTCCCCCAATGAACTCCTTCTTTTCTTTCTGTAGTTGCAGCAGCAAACAAGTATGCCTGCAAGGGTCTGGATTCGGTGGAGGAGAGGCTGCCCATCCTTCATCACACGGCTGATCAGGTAACTTCTCTATTCTGCTAGAGACTCCTTAGTAGCGAAGGCTGTGGTCAGTTCTCCTAGTAGGAAAGCCTAGAGGCATAAAGCTTTTTGGAGGATCCTGGGTAATTGTAGCCCTTTATATATGCCTCTGGGTGCAGTCCTCACGTTGCACTCAGTGGGAGCAGGAGCTAATGAATCCTGTCCTCATCTGAGTCAATAATGTCTCATCTTCCATTGACTATAATGGGTGAAGACTGAACTTTCTATTTGGTCAAAAGACAGGCAAGTTTGCTTTCCTCATTTAGACTCTTGTGACCAGTGCAGAACCTCGTCTAGAGTATTGTGTCCAGTTTTGGATGCCTCATTTTAAGGAGAGAGAGTGGTTGCCATGTTGGTCCCAAATGTAAGAGGGAGAGCCGGCCTTAAAATTTGCAGGGCCCATGGTGAAAGTAAAATTCGGGGCCCCTGGTAGTCCCTCCCCTATGGCTCTATCCCCTTGTGGGCACCCTGTGGAGGGCCCTAGAAGTGGTCATATTTTGGGCCTCACTGGGAACAAGTGGGGGCTGATGAAAATGAGGGCCACTGGAAATAGTGGGGCCCGGGCCGGTTGCCACAGGTTGCCCTGGGGTAAGGCTGACCCCGTAAAGAGGTACAAACAAAGATGTTCAGATGCTATCTTTGTTGAACCAACTTCTGTTGGGGAGAGTATGCAAGCTTTCCAGGCCACACAGGATATATAACAAGTCAGAACTATATAGACTGAGTAAACGCAGGACAGATGAGGAAGCAGGGACTTGGGCCCTTGCCCAAGTTATTTTTTCCTATCCACTTCCAAGCAAGTCACTCCCTCGGCCCAGGCAGTGGACTCTCCAGGAACCCTTTCCCCCAGCCTCATTGCTGTTGCTGCTCTGCCCAGCTACTGACCTCTCTGAAGTCCTCCTCTGAGACAAGAGGCAGGCCTGGTGGGGCTAGTGCCAAGGAGGTCCCCCCCCACACACAACTAGGGGTGTCTTTATACATAACGCTGTTCAGTGTTCTGTAACACAGTGTTCTACCGTTACAGTGTTTAGACATACCGTCAACACAGTGTTCACCCCAAACACTGATTAAACTGTCAAGACCTGGCAGCATTCACTTCCAGTGTTTGGGGTGAACACTGTGGTGACGGTATGTCTAAACAGTAACACCGTAATGGTAGGACACTGTGTTACAGAACACTGAACAGCGTTCTCATGGATTGCCCCTGTCTGCTATCCATGCTGGCTCTGGTCCAGGGTCAGTATGTTGAAGAATCTATGGAAGATTAAACTTCGTGACAGGGAGAAGGTGATGTCCCTTTGTATCATTTCTCCGCCTGCTGGGATATGAGTCCTCAGAGGGTCAGGTCCAAACACACAGCTCCACACACTGGTTCTCTCAACCCAAATCTCTCTTGGTTAATAAGCACTGCTCAGTTCCCTGCCCACAGCTACATCACTCACATATACTTTTTGTAATGAATAGACCCCACAGCCTTCCAGTCTCTGACCCTTTAACCCCTCACAGCCCAGGGCTAAGCTCCCCTGAGCCTTCTACACCTCCCAGGTGGTCCTGGTCAGCCCTGTTAATGCTGGGCGTCTCCCCTTGAAGCAAGCTACTCTCCTGGACTTTGCTTCATCCCTTGTGGACCCTTGGCTTCTGGCTCAGTTTATTATAGCTACTCCAGCCCTAGAATTTATGGGGCCCAGGTTGAAGATAAAATGCTGGGCCCCTGGTGGCCCCACCCCCTCAAGGGTACTAGAGTTGACCGTGTATGTGCTCCCGCTGAGAGGGAGTAGCAAGACTGGTGAAGACAGGGTCACTGAGAAGCCCACAGGAGTAGAGAAAATAGCAAGGCCTGGAGGAGGGATTCACTCCAAGTTGCCATGTTGTAAGGCCGGCCAAGGCTACTCCCTTCCTTACTGGCTAGAAGCTTTCTCCCCTGCTCCAGCTGAGACCCATTAATGCCTTCAAGTTACTCGTTAGCTGCACTAATGAGCTTTCCAAAAGTTGAGACCCTACAAGCAGGGCCAGATCCAGAATAGTGTAGACTACTATCATACGGGGGAGGAACACAAGGGCCCCCACCCCATGGGATCCATGAATAGTCTAGAAATGAGAACATACGTTTGAGAAGCCTTGGTGCAAAATTGGCCCTACTGAGCATGAACGCAAGGATCCTGGCCTGTTGAGGGCCTGTGGCGATTCAGGAGGGGGCTCCCAATACATGAGGCTCATGAACAGACTAAAAATAACAGCATATGTGTAACATACGGGCCTAAAGGAGATGCTATATTTAGCTGAAAATAAAAAATCAATTACAGGAACATTTTCCTTTTTTAACGGTCAGATCAGTGGGGCCGATCCCATGTCCTGTGTACGTGGCAGGTGTACATGCAACCTTCATGCATGCTCATTGTGGGAACATTGTGCCATGTGCATTCCGTGCAGAACCCGCGCACAGGAGGTTTGGGATCGCACAGAGCTTCCGCCTCCTTTAAATTTCTGCTGCTGCCAATGGCCGCATCCAGTGCTGTGCCGATCCCGCGTGGAGTCATGTGCTGTGGAATCTGCGAGGAGCCACATTGACTGTACCTTATGCTGCCCCCAAACCGCGCGCACATGCACGCACACATGCACGCACACATGTGCATGCAGCCCCGCATGTGTATCCACACAGCATTAGATTGCGGCCAGTGAGTTTTTGCAGGAAGAAATTTCCCCAGAAAAACCTGGAATTCTGCGATTTTCTCTGGGAAAACAAGAATTCCATGTTTTCTCTGATTCCCCTTCCTTTGTCTCTCCCCCACCCCCCCGGTCTCTCAGATTGTAAGCCTTAGGGCAGGGACCGTGTCTATTTAATTACTTTGTAAAGCGCTAGGTACATTGCTTGCGCTATATAAATGCTTGCTAATAATAAAATAATAATAAAATAATTAATAATAAAATGGGAGTTGCACATTTTTCTCAAAATGGAAAACCAGGAACCCTGCACATAACTATTTTGAACAGGGCCTCAACCTCCCTGGATCTGGCAGTGCCTTCAAGGACTTACTCTAGCCCCATACACTGGTCCTGGTCCTGCAAATACTCAGTGGTGATCCATTCCATCTTTCCTGAATTGATAGCCAGCCTTTTTTGGATATCATCATAGGCCATGCCTTTATGGAATGGCAGTGCTGATTGCTCAGCACGTTTCAAGATCCAGCCATGTAAGTAGATGCCTAAGTACTGACATAGGAGCCCCATTTTTGAAGCTGTTGGCCCACATCCTTCTAACTACTTCTTTCCTTAGGTTGTCTCAGATACAAAGGCACTTGTGTCTTCTAAAGTCACAGGTGCCAAGGCTGCGGTGACCAGCAGAATACCCGGGATGGTAGACCTGACCAAGGTGGTGACGAATGGTGTGAGTTCACTCCTGGGAGTGAGAGTGGGTCAGATGGCCAGGAACGGTATGGAAGCAGTGCTTGGGACAGCTGAAGTCTTGGTAGATTGCTTCCTCCACCCAGAGCCAAATGAACTGGGTAAGTATTCATCTGTGCATCTACTACTACTAGTCATTTCTATAGCGCTACTAGGTGTACGCAGGACTTTACAGTCACAGATTTTTGGAGACAGGTCCCTCTCTGACTGGTGGGCTTACAATCTAAGATGAACACGGGTGAGGGGAACACAGGGAGAGACAGACACTCCCATTTTACAGATGGGGAACTGAGGCTGAAAGGTTGTGACTTGCCCAAGGCTGCCAAGTGAGTTCATGGCTAGAGCAGGATTCAAATCCTGGCTTCCTGGGTCCAAGTCCAGCACCTTATTCATTACACCACACTGGCTTCTCTGTGATAAGTTCACACCCCACCTTGCTCCCTGTATGGAGCAGAGCCCATGTGTCAAGTTTCCCCCATACAGGCACCAGTTTTTCAATTCTTCAATCAACATCTTTTACAGTTCTTAAAACACGTCCCCCCCACCCCCACGCCCCTGTTTATCACAGGGCTCAGTCTAGGGCTCTTCCTGGCCGTGTATAAACTCATAGATAAACAGCAAAGGTTCCAACAGAAATACCCTTATTTCACACCTCTTCCTCCAGGGATGATGGCCTGCCAGGCCTATTTCCCCTGCTTAGAGGGAAATAGCCCTGTCTTCCTATCAGGCCTGTCTTCAACTTTTTCTGGCAACCCTATGTTCATACCCAAATTGGTGGGGGCTTGCCATTTTTTGTACGTGCAGCGCCATTTTGTGTCTGCATTAATCAGATCGGTGGCCATTTGTGCATGCACAAAGAGCTGGGGTTTTTTACAAAAAAATGTATTAGTATTATTATTTTTCAGTTGGAATTCTGGTCAAAAAAAGGGGCAACTGTTCTGTTTTTTCGTGGAAATGTTCTCTGAAAATGGAGCAGGTTATTTTTGACCCACCCATAACTCTGGGTTGGGACTCTCAAAGGGAATGAAGCCTTCAGGTCCCATCATGGACTTTCAGTAAGAGTTGGGTACCCGACACTCTACGTTCGGCAGAGCAGCAGCAAGGCTGATAGATCCCCTTGCTGTAGTCTCTTGTGCTGAGGGGCTTCAAGGGTTGCTGCTGCAGTACACATGCGACAAGCAAGGTAGACACCACACTCTCAGGATCGGGTTAATAGGCTTTATGGCTTAGGGACTGGAACAGGCACAATGGATCCAGATCTGTCCCTGACCAGGAGAACCAGCAATATAGACCCTCCTAGCTAGTAGCCAAGATGATTCTAAAGCACTACAAACGAAGAGACTCTTATACAACCCAGGATAACTGCAGGCAATGAGAAGGGTGAACAAAGGAGGAGAGGGTAAGTCAAGAATGTCAATTAAATCTTGGCTCCTTGGGCAGTGTGAAAGGCTCTGCATCTCAAGTCCCTGGCCACTATTAGGGAGCCACTCTTTCAGGTTTGTGTAGGACACCAGCCTATATAGCCTTACAAGGCCTTTTGGCTGGCTTTAATTATTTATGGAGTTGGAGGCTGCCCTGGACATGTCAAGGTATGTCAGAACATGCCAACACTTACTTCCTTGTGTCACTGTGGTGGGGAGAGGGCTCGAGGAAAGGATTGCTGCCCAGGCTGCTGCCTTTCCAAGCAGGCCTGTTGCCACTGCAGTCACTCAGTCGTTTCCGACCAAAGCAGTGCGGAGCAGCAGAAGCATTGTTTTGCTGGGCAGGCACCAGAAGCAGGAAGTAAAGGGAATAGGGAATGGGCATTCAGGATGGGGGAGGGTATCAGGAATGGGGTCCAGATCAGAGCCAAGTGTTGGATCAGGTTCAGAGCGAAGAGTTCAGGAGGAGAGGGAGCAGGAGCAAGACTGGGGCAAATCAGGCTGGAGACAAAGTAGAAACAGAGCAGGTTCTATGCAGGTCATAGCAAAGCTGGGAACAAGAAGCAGGGAGAGATGTTGCTCCGCCCAGATTCCTCTAGGAGCTGGACAGCCTTATAAACAGGGGGAGGCCAATCAGAAATGGGTGGGGGCATGGCTCCAGCCAACAGCATGGAGGACAGTGGGAGGCAGCAACGCTCCCGGATGAAGTGTTCTGATGGTGGTGCCACCGAGCCAGTCTGGGTCCTTCTCCCTCCTGCCACTGCTGCAAATCTGGGTCTTTCTCACAAGTCTGGGTCCTTCTCCCTCCTGCCACGGCTGCAAATCTGGGTTGCCAGACTACGGGTGCAGCCACATGCGACAACTAGCCCTTCCTGGGCAAATGAGCCACTGGATGCAGTGTCTTACCCCGGGGTGGGGTGAACATCTGCTTGCTCCGCGCCACATCCTTGGAGAAAGTCAAGAATGTCATGGAACAGCCTTACCCCATGTGGGTTACGGCTGCCCAGGGCAGAGCAAGCCCGTGTGGCTGGGCGTGCTTACCCAGCCATGCTCGGTGTCTGTCGCTCACAGCCATGTCACAGCTGGGGTGGAGTCCAGAGTCCCCAGGCTGCTGCGGGGAGAGGGAGCTCAGAGGAGCTGTGCGCGCACACTGATAGCTAGGGTTGCTACCTTCGGTTGTTTTTTACCTGACGGTTCCATTTTGGCCTATGGGAGTGTCAGTTAAAAAACCACCACAGGTGGCAACTCTACCCTGCCAAACATCTGATTGGGGGAGGGGGTGGGGAGGGTGTCCCCTTGTTCTCTTATTGTAGGAAAGAGCAAACAACAGTTCCCTATTTACTGTCTCCATGCTTTTATAAACTTTCTATAAGCTTTTATAAGCTTCTATCATATCCCCCCTTAAGCTAAGCAGCCCCAACCTGTTGATCCGCTCCTCATATGGAATTTGATCCATCCCTCCTATCATCCTTGTTGCCCTTCTCTGAACCTTTTCTAGTTCTAGGATATCTTTCTTGAGATGGGGCACGTAATGACCCTATGTGTGCTTGCTACCCAAATGAGTGGGTAGTGTTATGGCTGTTAACACCCGATGAAGCACAGAAAGGCAGTGATGCCTTAGAGCCTCCAGTGCAGATAGCCCACAGGCTGAGAAGCTTTCTGTATCAGGCCACATTCTGATGAACAATTCATTCGATGTAGTCGGGCCTTACTCCTGTTTTAGTCCTGAAGCGTTCACATGAACCGAGCACTAAACTGATGCTCTTCGGAAGTTGGAAGAGAAGTATGTATTCAAATCGATAGGAGCAGCTTCAGTTAGTGGAGGTCCAAGCTTTCGCACCTCATGGGGTTCTTTGTCAGGCAAGTCAGGAGTCAGAATTGCTGACTCCTGACTTGCCTGAAGAAGGACCCCGTGAGGTCCGAAAGCTTGGACCTCCAGTATCTGAAGCTGGTCCAATAAAAGATATCACTGTCTTTTTGCCTATATTTGGGACCAACACGGCAACCATACTCTCTTCCTGACAGGAGTAGATATTTCCCTTTTGTTTGTGTTTTGAAGTCACTTGGGCCATTTTTAAACAGGGATGGCTGAGAGGTAGGCCTGTGTGCTCTGGGTGGAGCACTCACGTACTTCTGGTCAGTGGGTGTGTCCCGTTTAAAAACAGCCTTCATGTGAGGGTACTCATGACCATGGTTCAGTGATCATTATGTATCAGGTCTCAGCAAGGGGAAATTGGCGCAAAACTACTTTGGTTTACACTGTTCATCTGAACACTACTGAAGTGGACTAGTTTATTCTGATTTAAATTACTTGGATTTACCTCTGTTCATCAGAACATGGTCTCAGACTCTCAAATGAAAGCGTGGAAGCAGATATTGCCCCTGGCTCACACACTATTTCCTTTCATCTGTCAGAACAACTTCTTCCTTTTGTGTCTTTCAGATGAACTCGGGGCATTTTCCGAAGGCAATGGAACAGTTCCTGGGCAGAAACAGCTGCTGCAAGAATGCAAAGATTATTTTGTACGGTTCAGTACCCTGTTGAGTAAATGCCACCAGTGCGTCTACCAGCACTACATAAGCAAAATGAAAGAAGCCAGCCAAAGTTTCCAGGAAGTTCTTCAAAAAAACTACCTGGTAGGAACCCCATTCTTCCATTTTTAGTCTCATTTGAAGGATCCTCTGATCTACATCACAGTATAATTACAGTTCCAGCTCTTCTCCTGGGAGTAATTATAGTGGGGGGAGATAGGAAATGTGGGATACTTCCCTCACAAATTTCCTTCCCCTGCTATTCCAGGGGTATGGGAGCGGGGTTTATGTAGGTCAGCATCCCCCAGAAAGTTTAGTTCAAAGTTATTCCTATGCTTTTAGAATTTGGTTATTGGGGGAATCTATAATGCATGACGTCACTAATTTGTCCTGGTACTGCATGCACCTTTGGGAATTCAGCTTATACAAGAGTCACAGATTGCATGATCTCAATTTTGCCCTATTTATCTTGTCCTCTTCCAGTGGGCTTCATAGTTAGTTATGGGGTCCCCTGTCAAATAAGCCTGACTTGGAATTTCAGGGTAAAACTGCACAGCCAGAGTTATCCAAACACAGGGGAGAGAACATCTAGCTTCAAACAATGACCTTCTTCAACTTCAAGGAACTCTTAGGCCGTGGAATGTTAAGAAGGCCAACAGTGGGTATTTTCAGACGTGACGGGACCGATTGACCCCATCATGGAAACAACCTTTGGGATTCCCCACCAGGATCAAAGCGGCACGTCCAACAGACGTGCCGCCCGATCCCGGCGGGGAATCTGGGGAGGGGGCGGGGCCACGCGACGCAATGCGCGGCCGCACGGTCCCTCCCCCTCCCCCAATGCTCCCCCAGCAGCCCGCCCTCCCGGAGACGGGCGGGTGCTGTGGCCAATGCGGCCGCTCAACCATGGGGTTTTCCCGTGGTTGAGCGTGTCAATGTCACGTCTGTTTAGTGTGACGCCGGGTATTCACCCCCGTGAATCGCAGGAGGGAATCAGATTTACCACGCTTCCGTCCCTTCTCTGGTGAGTAGGGATGGAAGCGTGGTAAATCTGATTCCCCCTTGTGATTCGCGGGGGTGAACATCTGGCGTAACACTAAACAGACATTATGGGATCGCGCTCACCACATAGGAATTGACCGTGGTTGAGCGTGATCTCGTAACGTCTGAAAATACACAGTGTAACTGGGACTGAGACAGGGTTAGATAAATTAATGGTGGAACTGTTCATCAATGATCATTGGACTGTTGGTTGGGGGAATGAAACCTCTGACTGCCAGAAACTGAGAGTCAGTGCTGGATTCAGAAAGTTGGCACCCTGTGAGAAATTGTGGTGCGGGCACCCTTTTAACATAGGAATGTTTGTCAGACACATAACTGATTCAGCCATTAGAAAAGGAAAAAGTTTCTGAAATTAATTTTTTGATGTTCATCTAAACAAAACATCCCCTTCACGGTCCAGAAACCCTTGCGTTGCACAAACCCATTCTTATTTCTAGTTTACTCATGGGTCTGTATGATGCCACCCTCCACCCCTTCCTCTGAATCGCTGTGAACCCTCCGTAGGCCAGTGCTCCCCGTACTTGAGGCTCTGCTGGCAGGGCTTAATTTTTGGGGGCAATTAAATTAAAAGAAGAACATAAGAGGTACCTACTGTGTCAGACCAGTGGTCCGTCAAGCTCAGCATCCTGTCTCCGACAGTGGCCAATTTCAGTTGCATGGGAGAAGTCTCAGCAGTCACAATGGGCAATCCATTCCCTGTTCAACAGGGAGTTGATCACTCCCTGCTCCTGACAGTAAGAAGTTCCCATCTTGTAATCTACTTGGCTAATAGCTGTTAAGGACCTAGTAATTTCTAAGGACTTATCCAGTCCTTTTTTAAAATGCAGCTAAACCCTAACCCTGACAACCTACTCTGGCAACAAATCCCACAATTTAACTGTGGAATTTGTTAGGGCTGAGCCCCAGGAAATGTTCCCTGCAGGAGCATGCACCCCAAAATGTGAAAGACCAGGAGAGTGCCAACATTGGCCATTTGGAAACAAAAGCCAGGGGGAAAATGTGGATGATTTATTTGACTTTCATAACTTTTCTGCCCCCACCCTCTTCACTGCTCATCAGACAGAGTAAATCACATGAACTTCTGTTTTATATTCAGCTGTAGAGAAGCAGGTTAGTCCGGTGGTTGGGCTGCTAGTTCGAGAATAGGGAGGGTTCATTCTGACAGGCTCTGGACTGTGAGGCATGGTTCTGTGGTAGGGGCATAGTTTCTGGGGCAGGCTTGGGCCCTGGCAGTTCATTTTTTTTTACAAATCAAGAACTGTCTGTCGGCCCATATTTTACACCAGTATTTCTCACATGCTTATTGTCATTCAACGTTTTTTGGGGTTTCCCCCCCAAGGACCCCATGTATTAGAAGCCCTTCTGAGGCTTCCCATCACATGGGATCCTGTGCAGTCACATAGTCTGCACTTGCCTGGATTCAACCCTGCTGGGAGTAAACATCAGGGAATGAATCATTCCCTAGAACACTTCCAGGGAAGTGCAGACTATGTACTTTCTTGTACACTTGTACACTTCCTCTGAAACACTGGGGCCACTGTCAGAGACAGGATACTGGGCTAGATGAAGCATTGATCTGAGCCAGGGTGGTAGCGCTTGTGTTCTTTTGATCTTAGAGCCCCTCAAAATCTTTACCGTAGCATGTACTTTCTTTCCAGGAATTTAAAACTTGGCTTGTGACCCTATACTATACCATTACGCTCCCCCTGAGAACCATCTACCTGATCATACTGTTCACCATTGAAGACTTGACCATCTTCTATCAAGATACAATGAAGCAAATTTCCCATAGCCTGGAAGAGCTCCAAGCTACATTGTTTGTGCTCAGTTCCATCCAGGACCTCTGCAAAAGAATCTTCTCCCACATCTGGAAGAAACTTTGTGAGCAGGAAAGTATACAGGAGCTGCTAGATTGTGTGATGCAAATTACACCCTCCCACTGTTATAAGAGGTTGTTAGAAGAGTCACTAAGCAGGGCACAAACAAGCGCCAGGAAAAAGCCAGCAAGTGCGTATGAACGTACAGCTCACTCAGACTGCAGAGATTTGGAAGCATCTCTACTAGACAGGGACTTCCCTTTGCTCTTGGCTAACAAACATGTTGAAACGTGAAGCTTTGACTTTTTGGAACTCGGCTCAAAGATGAGATCTGATGGCTGTGATAGTCGTGCAGTAAACAAATCAATCAAGTGTTTTGCAAGCCCTTGTCTGCCTTTGGAAATTCATGGAACCACTTAAATCTAGGTTGGGAGATTGGAAAAGAAACGGTATAAATATCTGTCACTGAGCAAGAGATTTGAATGGTTAATAGGGGACAGAGTGTTGATAGGGGCATTCCAATATTTCCGTATGGGGGAGGGAAGGTGGGTGCTTATTTGGATTAACTTGTCCACTTGGAGATATGGGCAGAGGAGAAAATGATAGCATTGTCCCAAAGAGACTGGCTGATGGGGGTCAGGATGCATGGACCATTTGGTGGGGCAAAGAAACTAAAATAAAGATTCTCAACTGCTTTGGTTTTGCTGGTGTCTCTCTTGCACCAGTCTGTGTAGCACACATCTCTCTCAGGATCTGAATCACACCCTCTTTATGAGAGACAAAGGCCGTTTTTATATGGACGCCATGGCAGCGCCGATGGGTGGAGATGGGTGTGGATGGGTGGGCGAGCACAGCCAGCGAACACCCAGCGGCGCCAAGCAGGGAGACTGTTACATGGACAGCGCCATGGGGGGTTGTGGGATGGAAAGGGGAGGGGATGACAAACACCCAGTGGCCAAACACCCACCCTGGGAAGCACCCAGCAAACACCCAGGGAAGTACAAGGACAGCCGGGACTGGGGAAGCCCCGCCCGGCACAGCGATGGCACAACATGGCTGACTGAGGGCAAATGAGGCTGCACAACGCGGCCCCGCCCCTGAGCCGCCAGGAGCCACATGGGCGAGCAGGAGGGAGCAGGGATGACAGCTGCTACAAAGGAGCCGTCCTCTCCCAGCCCCGGCACAGAGGCCAGACATCCCGGTGTCATGGAGTTCCCCCCCACCCTCCAGTCAAGCACCCCCCACACAGTAAGCAACAGAAGCACAGAGGGACGGACCCATGGGGGGCAAGGGAGGGAAAAGCACCCACACCACCCAGGCAACCACGCAACACCCCTCAGAGGCGCCCGGACAAGGGGAGAGGTCAAGCCAAAGCACTGCACACACTTGGGGAAGGAACACAACAGTCTCAGGGAAGCAACAGGGGACAACAGGGCAGTGCAGGGGGACGGGGCAACAGAAGGGGGGCAATTGCCAGTAGCGGCAGGGCCGGAGCAATCCCCGGTCAATAGGGCTAGTGACCCCATGCCTGGTGCCAGTGCTCAGCCTGCGTGCAGTCGAGCCGGTGCAGCTGGTCCAGGACGTGCAGGAGGAGCTCCAGCACCTCCCACTGCTCCCGGGTTTGCTCTGTGATCATGGCTTGCACTGCATGGGACAGAGGGAGAGGAGACAGCCATCAGAGCTGGCCCCAGGCCCCAAGGAACAGCATCCCCCACAGAGCTACACAGGGACAGGGCCTAGCAAACATACAGCACACTCACGTATGGCATCGACCAGCCGCGCAGCCGCCCGCATGTCCTATGCCGCCCACTCCAGCTGCAGCACCATCGCACCCAGGTGCAAGATCTCCAGCACCATGACCACAGTAGCTGCAGGAGAGAAGAGACAGGGCGATGGGGAATGGCTGCAGCAACGGGTCACGGGAGGGCTGGGGGCAGCAACAGCACAACCCACACGCGGACAGTTGGCACCCAGAACAGCACCTCAGGCCCCTGCACCAAAGAGGATCAGAGGGGCACAGGCTGGGGCCCGCACACCCCCTACTCATGCTCAGCAGCCCAGCGAGCCTGTTGCTGCCGCCCATCCATCGCCACAAGCGCATACGGACAGCACCAACAGGGGGCGACAGCAGAGGGGAGGGGCGGGGCAGGACTGGGACCGCACCAACGGACAGGGGAGCCCCTGGGGTGCCCTCCCGGGTGCCCACCACCAAGAGCGCATGGGCAGGCGTAACCGCCCAGCGGGCGAGATCACAACGGAAGCCCCAGCGGGATGGAGCCACGGGCACCCAGAGGAGATGATGGGGTCAGGTGGATGAGGTAGCTGGCAGCAGGGATGCAGATGACAGCGCAGAGACCGTGCAGCGGCATGGGTGGGGGGGGCAGGCAGTGCACAGTCGCAGGCAGCAGGGTGTCAGCAGGGAAGCCCCCAGGGGAACACACCACACAACTGGGTACCACCCCACAGCCCCGGTGGCCACAAGTACACACCAAGCACACCCCCAGCATACAACCACACATACGGGGTCAGGGAAGCCACCAAGGGAAGGGGGCGCCCAGGTGGCAACGCCGGCAGAGAAGCAAGGCAGGACCGATCATCACAGAACCGTATTATTAGCGATGGGGGAATGGGGTCCCCCAACCAACAGAAGGCAGTGAGTAAGTAAAGTTTATTCGGCACTGACTTCCGTCATGGCCAGACAAATACATGACATACACACAAAGTAACATAAAATATAAAACATACAATACACAATCTGTAAACCATGTGGACCCATACAGACAATTCCAAACTATTAATGGCATTTTAATAACATGTCTTAACACCATAACTAAGCATACTAAATGGCAAACAGTAAAAATACCAAGTACAGTAAGGTCAAAAAAACCTCAGTAATTATTAAGGGCAAGCCTACTAGGAAAATACCATCCATATGTTAAGCAGATCTGACAGAATAGTCGTTCCAGTATACATGGGAAGCATCCTATTGAAGAAAGGACCAGATACCTTACTCATAGCCCATATCTCCTAATTGGTAACCAGACCTGACATTCCAATCTCGTGTCTACTAAGGTTGCCCAAGTTAGTTAACTGAATAAGGATTTTTGTCCGCCTTTTGTCTGCCAGCAATAGGAATGATGCAATGGCAAATAGATCTTTAGGCTGTGTCAGATTCGTCAAATAAACAAAAAGGTCCGCATAACTAAATTTCCTACCTGTTAGCACCGGAACCAACCAGGTCTCCCTCAAATGAATGCAATAGGGACATCTTATAAGGATATGGTCCCATGATTCAATTTCTGTCAGGGAGCAGTGACACTTACGCTCATCGTAGGGAATCTTAGCAAACCTACCCTTGACAACTGCAGACTGAATCAGCTCAAATCGAAATAGAGTAAGTAACGCCTCAGCCATTTATTGGTTAGGACATCCAAATAAAGTTCTCTCCTAAAGCAGATCTTACTAGCAGCCAGGAGCGGAGCGACCTTCCATGTCCCAAGAGCCGCCAGATCTTCCTGCATTGCACCCCATGGGGTGCAGGTGGACCCACGGCCGGGTATGAGTACCACAACAGCAAGGCACAGGTACACCCGCAGCCAGCGGGCGAGATCACAACGGAAGCCCCAGCGGGATGGAGCTGCGGGCACCCAGAGGAGGTGATGGGGTCAGGTGGATGAGGTAGCTGGTAGCAGGGATGCAGATGACAGTGTAGAGGCCGTGCGGCGGCATGGGTGGGGGGGCCACAGTCACAGGCAGCAGGGTGGCGGTGAGGCACAGCTCAGGAATAGTCCAGTGGGTGTTCCCGGAATGGAGGCTCCTGCGCAAGGCCCTCCTAGGCGAACAGGCCCCATTGGAACCCATTGGAACCCCCGAGAGCGCATATGAGCATCCACTAGGAAGCGGGGCAGGAGGTGATCGGCAGTGGCAGCCGCATCGCACACAGCTGGTAGGTCCCTCACCGATCAAAGGGCGGAGAGCTCCACAGTAGTAGGGGTCCCTGTCAGGAGGGCCCCCACATCCGAGGACGCACACGGGATGCCACGGGCATGCAGGCGGGTGCTGGAACTGTATCAACAATCTTGCTTATGTAATCAATAAACTTACTTCTTATCTTTATGAAGAAGTGTCTGTGTCTAACATTGGAACACACGTGAGCAACAAGGGCCCTCAAGCTCTTGCGAACCCAGAGAGTAAAGAGTCTGTAAACGGGAAGGATCAGGCCCTTGTGTGACAAAGAAGTCGTCCCTGAGACAGACTTGAATTAGCCAGAGAGAGAAACTAATTCAAGTGGGCTGTGCGCAAGGGAAACGGAGTCACTTAAACCCGGTAAAGTGGGGGTGCAGGACCTCCAACCCGTGACACCCCTGCCCACACACATTAGCCTTCCTCTGCAAGGAGCAGTCTGGAGTTTTCTTCAATGCTCCGTGAAGGGGGTTGCCATACTTCCCCTTTAATCCAGGACACTTATGAAAAATACATGGTGCAGGGCTGCATTGGTTCCAGTGGTATGGCTACCATATCCGTGAATGGCCATGGGTGGGCGGTGTGTGGGTCACAGGAGCCCCTCCAATGCCACCTTCAGATGGGTGTTTGGATGCGTGTGGAATGGGTGGACCTGCTTGGTTGCATCTCATTTAAAAACCGCCAAAGTGGCCCAGAGGAGGGGAAAAATTCCTCAACCTTGCAACTGTAGGGTGTAATATCGCCTTCTGCCACTGGGGGTTTGGCATGGAAGTGGGGTGTCTCTTCAGCTCTTGAGACCCTACAGTACAGCAGACTCCCACTGCGAAAGAGGTGGGTGATGCACTCAAGGGAAGATGCCAGTGAGGAAAACGGATTTCTCAGGGGGTTTTTCAGCTCAGCCCCACAGAGGTGGAGCCCTGCCTTCTCTACCCATGCTTGATGATGCATCTGCTTTGGTTTTTCCAGTCTCAGCAACATGGAAGAGAGAGGAGGGATTATAAATGGGGGGAATCTTTGAGACTAGTGCTGAGTTTCAGGGGAAAGTGCTTCCAGTTTGGTGCCCTGATCCTGCAAAGACTTTGTTTAGGCTGTGCATAGGTGTTTGCAGGACTGGTGCCCTGCGCACTACACCAACACAGTCCTGTTTACAGAATCGAAAGCCAACCAGAGTAATAGCCCAATCCTCCTGCAGATGATGCATGTTCTCTCCATCAGCCTGCACACAAGCCACGCTGAAGTGAATGCGATTTACATGCGCATTAATTGTTAGCATGCCTGTTAACTGTCAGATTATGTGGATTATGTGAACAAGACACTGTTTCCTCTAAGGTATAGTACACAAAGGCCAATCCTGAAAACGCTTCTGCACAGTCATGTTAAAGTCATTGCAGGATCAGGGCCCTAACCTGTAAGTACTGTAGAGGATCAGGCGATAGGTAACATTGCTCTCCCCTGCTTCGTTCTCTATATTTCTGAAAAGAAAAGGAAAAACAAAAAACAAGCTTGCCCTATTGAGGTTGTAATCCTTCAAGTAGATAGAGCTTGCACTAGCACTTAGCACAGGCATGTGTAGCAATGAAATGAGGTGCTGGGACTCACTCCTGTGATAAGTGGTTGTGCCAGCACTATATGCTTGGAGGACTGCTCTGTAGCTTTGTAGGAAAGATGCCACTTCAAAGCCAATATCAGCTGTATCCCAGGATGTGATACTGTGACCCAGAACCCAGATGAGCCACTTGCAAAGAACATATGGGGAATTACTTCCCAACCAAGCAATCACCAAAGAGCTCCTCCTCTCGTCCCACCCACATTAAATGACTGGTCAGGGGAGAGGAAGCCTCTTTCTTATTGCCTCACTGACCTGTCAGTCCTGTATTGATCAGTGCGAAGGGTTGCACCTGGAGTGTATATAAACTGATCACGGCCTTACCAGGATAAGCAGTGTCTGGAGTTCCCTGGAGAGGTCAGTAGTGGGAGAAAATGGGTATTGGGGGACATGGGACTGTGTGGGTAGTGAGGCTTTGGAGTTAACTTTCTTTTAGTTGAAGAATATTTGTACAAGTTCTAATGTTTAGCCATCTCCATTCTTTCAACTCCTGTTGCTAGTCAGGGTTTGGGTCTTTCTGTGAGTATCTCTGCTGTGTTTGATGCTTAGAAATGGGGTAGGAGAGATGTGGCTTTGCCTTCAAAGCAAATTCTGTTGCATCCCGGAATGTGATGTGTAGAGGGGCTAGGAAGCAGGGCTTGGGAAAAGGCAAACTCTCCTTCTCTAGAAGATACTGTGTGGGAATTGATCAGTGCATGACTTTCTGGGAAGTCCAAAAAGCTTGCCCCCCCCCCTTACAAAATTGGCTCGTACCGGATTCCTTGGGGGGGGGGGTGCTTGCCCAAATGGTGATACTTCTTATTCAGTGCTTTATTTCATCATGGACTTGATGTACTGGGGTACTCCTGTTAAAGGGCTTCCAAAACAGAGGGTCCTGGGCAGGCAGTTTGCATATACTGTTACCTGAGGTCTGTGTACACATATCCTCACCACATGGACCAGCCAGCCATCATTCTTAGCCAAGTGCATTCACCTGGGACCTTGCAGCCTTGTGACTGTTACACTCTGTCTCTCCTTCTCCTCCACACCCCTGCCCCAGTCAGATTGTAAGCCCTAGGGCAGGGACCATGTCTATACAATTAATTTGTAAAGTACATTGCTGGTGCTATATAACTACCCTATTTTCTGGAGAGTGACTTGGATGTATGAACTGCCTTCTCAATATAAATCCTGGTGCTAATATATTAAACCATTGTCTGACTTCCAAACTACCCTTCTGTGCAAAATCGCTCCACTCCATGTTGCAGAGCATCCTACAATCACATATAATGTGAAGTGTGGCAAAGCTATTTAGAGTTGTAGATGGTACTTGGCCTACTTACTGGGGGTAGAATATTGGGCCAGAACAAGTGGGTGTGGCTTCTGGAGATCAGGGTGTGGGACTGGTTTAAGAGGCCTTCTATCAGACTGCTGCAATCTGAACAGTGAATTTAGGATTAACTCGGCAACTCCAGATAGAATATAGTTGGGTCTGAAGTAAGACTTGCTTTCCCTCCAAACAGTCACTTCTAGAAGTTCAAACCTGGGATCTGAGCTAGTCAATCCATATTGGTGATGGTAGCCTACATTTTTGCTCTGAAAAGTAGGTTAATGACTGTGCAGCTGCTCAAGAGCTCCGCTACCTGTAAGGGGGATAAATGTGACTCGAATAGAGGGGTCTAATCGAGGATCATCACCATCTTGTTTTAGGCCCAGAGCCTTTGAGTGAATCCATGGGTGCTGCCATGTTGGCACAATCTCTGTGGTAGTGAGCCTATGTTGGAAATGGTTGTGGTAAAAAGACTGCTGCCTCCTGACTCTATGCTCTGAAGTGGGTGTTCCCACCTTAGAAAAGGGTTGGTCCTATGACCTTGCCCCTTCTTGGGTCAAAACATCTGGGAAGGAGGCAGTCCTAGAGGTGCCTGTGTCTACCAAGTGCCATGCAAATGGAATCCTGCTCACTTCCCCATTAGCTGTGGTAACATCCCAAAACTACATGGAAGAGAATGTGGGAAGGGAAGCAGTAGGCACTTCCTGGCTTTAGAATAACACACACTTGTATGTGCACAAGACGCAGCCCTAGCAATGGATGGCCCTTGTCTCTCCTCCTGCCTCTTCAGGGTAGGCCACCACTCTAAAGTCTGCAAACCTTCTCTGCAAGGGCATAGCTGGACAGGCAATGTGGCAGGGCCCATGCTCCTTGGTGCAGCTACATCCCCTGATGTTGGGAGGGGGGTGGATCATGGGAATCAGCTTCTACACCAGGGCCCATTCCAACCTAGCTATGCCCCTGTTTCTCTGGTGGTGTAACTTGTACCAATGTCCCTGTTTCCTGCCTTTCAGTTGTCCTGTCCTGCCATGGCTTCTAATGACAAAGAGATGACTGTCCCCTCCCAGGATAATGGGGAACCGGTTCAGGAGGTAAGTTGGCCCTTAGTACTAAAGCTTCTCTGTATACCTGTTGAAGTTCTGCTTAAGAGGACTGGCCTCAAATGTCTTGAGACCCAAGTGTTGACTTTTAGTTCAAACCATAACTCTACATTTAGAGAGTAAACTAACCTCTTTCACTTCTTGAGGAAGCTCCATTGTGTACAGGTGGTGGCTACACTTATGCCATTAAACATAACTCCTTGAATCTGAGGTCCAAATATCCAAGGTCTCCCTGGTTTTGTTTTTTGGGGGGGGAGGGGGCAGAAGAGGGGCTTCAGCCTTACCAGATACCATCGCTTGTGCTGTGTTCTTGTCTTCCCATTAGACCATCCTGCAGAGGGTGACCAATTTGCCTCTGGTCAGTTCTACCTATGAAATGGCTGCCACTGCCTATACCTCCACCAAAGACTCTCACCCATATGTGAAAACCTTTTGTGATGTGGCTGAGAAGGGAGTGAAGACCATAACCGATGCTGTAGTCAGCAGTGCACAACCAATTCTTACTAAACTTGAACCTCAGGGTGAGTAGACTGTAGGGAGATGGCTGTCCTTTCAGCACATCCTGTCTATTGACCTCTCCCAAGCATCCTGCTAGTGGAACATCATTCTGCTCCCAACAGGGTAGTGGAGAAGCAAGCTGCACTGTCTGGTGGAGATCCTTGAATGCAAATTTCAATTGCAAAAGCCAATGGAAGGGATTAGCTTGCATTTATGGAAGGGAGTATAGCAGCTGGCTCAAATAAGCCATTCTGATTTTTGTGGACTGCTCCATGAAATTGGAATAGCTTATTTTCTGGTCAGAACTCTGACTGAAATAATACTTTGGAATTCTGACCAGACAATACTGAGCATGTGCAAAATGGCTGCTATCATACAGCAAGATGGCAGCTGCCATCTTATTGTGTGGCTACTGCCATTTTGCACACACAAAATGGCTTAGTCTTTGTTTGGTCTGACTGGAAATTGGGCCAAATGAAACACCTGGTTCTGACAATCAGAGCCAGGTGATGTTTTGCATTCAGTCGTAGAATAGGAGTGTAATTTGGCTCATTGCAGCAAAGAACCTGGGCCCCTCTCAAATCTATTCTGTAGTCTGATGCTTCTGGTGAAGTGAATCTGGCTTGAAGGAACTCCTTGAGACTAGCTCTGAGGAGCAGTAATCTCTGATAAGATCTAAACCAAGCAAAATATTTGGCACCAAATGACATGTGCCTGCTGGCTAGCTAATCTCTGTTAATGCCTGGTGCAGAGTTGATGGTGCTACTGGGCATATCAACATGAGCAGTTCCCACAAGGGGTCACGATGGGGAGTAACCTTGAAATAAGGCCATGCAGAGGNCCCCCCCTCCTTGGAGGCTTGTTCAAGCGGAGCCTGTTCTATCTTCTGGAAACACTGTGATACTTTAGTTGACCAGGTGTCTGGCAGGCAGAGAAGGTCTTGTTTTGGGAGGGTGGGGGGTGGCAAAGGGACTCGGTTTGTTTTGACTAAGCTGCCTGTAGTCAGGGCAGCATATAAATTTATCCAAAGACTTCTAGATTCTCTAAAACAGCTGCTCTAAAATGCCTGCTCCTGAGCTAGCAGGAGCAGGCATTTGGAGTAAACGGAACTTCATTGGAACATGAGGCATAATGGCTGCTAGACCTGAGAAATAAAAGGGGAGGGCAATCTCTAAGCTACTGCAGATGGTAAAGAAGGGTAGTGATGTGGGGTGGGAAATGGTTTTCCAGAATACTATACTTAAACTTTCCATTATAGACATTCTGGTACTAAAAATGCATTTTCATAAAATGAATTGAATAACATAATTATTATTTTTCCTAATTTCAGTTTGACTAACTTTCACTAGTGTAAACACTTTGAGATTTATCCAACACATAAAATTAGGTGTACTACTTGAGTCTTGTTGACAAAGGACAAGTCAAACATGAGAAATCTAATCCCAGTCAATTTAGGGCATTGGAAAACCTCCTGACTCAAAACTTTCTACAAAACCCACATCACTGGGGTGTGGGGAGCTGATGGGTGGTCACTATTATGATGTGGGATGGAGTAATAAATTAATTCCAATCATTAAGCTGGTGCAAGAGTAGACTCCTAGCAGCTGTGGCCTAGCTACCTCTTGCAGAACCAAGAATAACTTTCATGTCCCAGATATGAGCTAGGCTGAGTGTATTGCAACTAAAGACAAACTAAACTGATGGCATCTCTCCATAGTGGCAACAGCAAATGAATATGCTACTCAAGGTTTGGACAAGCTGGAGGAGAAGCTACCAATCCTTCAACAGACGGCAGATAAGGTAACGTCCACCTACTTGGCCTGAGAGAAGCCTTGTCTAATAACCTTCCTTGCTCTAGGCACCTGTAAAGGGTAGCTGACTGTCCTGTTGAAGATGTCAAGTGCTCACTAAGCCAAGCCAAGCCACTGCTCCAGTGGAACTAGCTGTTGGGGTAGATCTGAATGTGATTTCTGGCTTACTAATTACTTGATAAGTGTCCATCCTCAAAGTATGAAAGTTGGGGGTTGAGGGATGTAGTAACTCAACAATGGACAATGACTGAATTGGCATAAAATATCATGTCCTTGTCATCTTCCTATAGGCTATTTCTGATGCACAAGAGTTGGTATCCTCTAAAGTGGCAGGGGCAAAGGAGGCCATGACCAGGATGGTAGATGTTGTGCAGGGCAGTATGGAGACAGTTGTGGAATCAAAGATGGGCAAAATGGCCATAAGTGGTGCCGAAGCAATGCTGCAGAAATCAGAAGACCTGCTGGATTACTACCTTCCTATGACTGATGAAGAGCTAGGTTAGAATCTAAATGGCTAACTCTCCTCTCTTCCCCCTGTTCTAGTGGGTCTTTCCATTTCTGGGTTGGAAGATCTCTGGGTCTGTGCCAATGGCTGTCTCCTTCCCCCCCCCCCCCCCCC
>QEPC01005362.1:1460437-1474405 GCA_003113815.1 Sphenodon punctatus | reverse complement strand
AAAAAAATCCATGTTGGCTGGAAGGTTGTGTGTTGTGAGAATGTTTAGAGCCATCTCAAAGAATGTTGTTTACAAAGTAGCAACCTTCTGGCTCCCCACAGGCCACTTCCTGTAATTGAACCGCACTGAGCAGCCGGGTAAGCGCGCACTACAAGAAGGTCTGAATGCATTATTTCGCTGTAGTTAAAACCGGTATGGCATGCATGTGAATGCAACAGGACTTGTTAACAGCGAACTATTGAGAACCAATTTTTAAAAATCCAGATAATTGCTGCACGTGTGAATTCGCCCTTAGCCAGCCATATTGGTTAAGCCCTACTGATCTTACAAATCCTTATGCATGTGCAGTCCTATTGATTTTAATGGGATTGCATGCATATAAGCATTAACACTTATTTCAACCCAGTTTCATACTGTGTTGATCCCAAACTCCTGTTTGCTGCAGGTGCTCCAGAAAAACTGTACCCTGGTTCAAGAGAAATTTCATACACTTTAGGATGCACCCTTTGTGCATTGAAGTCAGTGGTTCCATTGACTTTAATTGTGAAGAATTGTGCCCTTAGTTTTGTTGTTGCTAAATGAAGCCTGAGGATTCTGGGTACAGTCCTCGGAGCAAGCAGATAGTGTTGGCGTGAGTCAGTGCTTAGCATGGACCCTAAACCTATTGAAGTGAACGGGAGTCACACCTTTCTAAGTGCTAGTGCCCTTGATGTCTGCTGCTTCCCATTTTGCATAACTGAGTAACCCAAACTGAATCTAAGTCTTGGCAGGATCTGATTCTTACGGTAGCATCCTCCATCATGGGGGCAGACTTGTTGACCTTGATAGTAGAAGAGTGCACCCCTGGCTTATGAGGTCAAATCATATTAACTTTGGAAGACTGGGTGACTGAGATTGACTGATAGATATGAGACTTATGTCTGCATTAACTGCTAGGGTGGGTGCCCAGAGGATGGCTCTGCGACTACTATTGTGAAACTGTCTCCTTTTACCCCAGGTCAGTATACTGTACTGTTTGCTCAACAGGTCTGTACGCTCATCAAAAAATATGGGGAGTTCTGTTTTGCCCCTGGGGGAATGGCAGGCAGCACTGACATGAGAGTGGGAGTATGAATGGGCTTGTGTTTCCCCCTTGGTGTGAGGCACAACTGGCCTCTCTGAATTCGACAGCTGGAGTGCAAGACCACTGGCTGTCCTGCACAGTGCAAGATGAGCTGGCTTCGGGCTTGTGAGAGCATCTAGCACTGGGCCCCAGTGCAATGGCAGATGCCCATAATTGTAACACTCAAGGCTGATCATCTGGAATGCAATCCATCTGGGGGAGAAAGGAGCCAGGTGTCCTGCATCTTGACTCCTTCCAGCATCTGGGCTTGTTTAGTGCCATTTCTGTGGAGTAACTGATTTCAGGGCTACAGTATAGCATTTCTCCAATTGCATTAATATTCTCCTACCAGTAAAACACACTTGTTAGATCATTGGTAATCCTATGGGCCTGATCATCTGAGAGGCTATTGACTTCTTTAAATAACAGCTGGGACACTACCCAGGATTGCTCTGCATTGGTGAGGAAAAACTGGTCCTAATTAACAACCAAGAACAGATGAGCTGTGGCTTCCTAGAGACTTTAACTGGGTGAGAGTGCTGCCAATCAAAGAACCAAATAGGCACTTAAAACATGTCATGAGTAGATCACTTTTAAAATTATTATTTTTGTCTCCAGGGCCTCAGTCTGCTGTCTTGTCTGTTCCTGATTAACCAGGGTAGAGTGGGTTCTTATTCTTTTCTTTCCTCTTGACCTTTGTATTTTATGATCTAGGAACTAATAGTGGTGGTGTGTGATTTGTGCATGCTGAGCAGGAGATGGTATTGCACTGAATCTGACCAAAGGGTCTTGAGGTAGGAGTGGTCCCTGATGGCTTTAGTCTCCCTTGTTCCCTTCCTGGATCTGTTGCTAAGAAAGGGCTCTCCTCCCACACACTGGCTAGGATCAGGGATTGGATCCCTGCTGCAACACTACACTCCTCTTTCTTTGTACCTATGCTAGCTTACATGGAATGTCTTGATGTGTTGCAGCTAATGTTTCTAGTTCAGAGATGGTCAATAGGTAGATGGAGATCTATTGGTAGATTGCAAATGAGTCTCTAGTAGATCACAGTGTGGGACTGGGGACCTGCCTCTTGAGAAGAGAGTGAGCATAGTGTCTAGGCTAGGAGAGTTCCTCCACTGTAGTTCTTTCTAAAGGGGAGTGTTCCTCTCCACTCCTGAAACCAGATGCTAAGGTGACCTGCAATTGGGAGCCAAAAGGAGGGGTCCCAGCCTGGGGCACTGGAACCAGAGGAAGGGATTCTGGTAGATTGCCCGAAGCTGGCCCGTGGATCAAGGGCAACATCAGTTTGGTCACCCATGCTCTCGTTATTAATTGATACTTCTTGAATTTCTTAGGGCTGTTTCTCTGTTGTACTCCCTTAAGGGGAAGTGGACAGTGTACCAGGTTGTAATGGGCCCAGGTGGAAGAAATGGACTGCCCTCCCCCATCCTCCTCCTTTCCCTTGTCCTATTCCTTCCTCCCCTCCCAGCATCCTTATTTCAGAAAACAGTCAACTTTTACTGACCCTGCCCAGACTTCCTGCCCCCACACACCCTCCTTGCTCCCACCCAGCCCACGCACAGACACCCGCACACACAAAGACCTGAGGGCAGGTTACCGCTGTTCCCTGATCATCCCTGCTGCTCTCAAACGTCTCCTGGGACTGGCACTGGACCGCTGCCACTCTCCCCTATGCTCTGATCATCTCCAATCCTGACACCACTATGGTGTGTCTCCTCCGTTTGCTTTCGCCTGAGCCTGCTGTGCTGCCTGCCTTGTACTGCTGCCGCTTGCTCTGTCCTGTGCTGCAGGCATTTCTGTTACACCACAGCTAGGACAGAAGGGATATGTAACCCCCGCTTGGGCCCTGGGACAAATATTCCCCCTGTCCCTATGGTATTGTCCCGTCCAACCCCTGGGATTGGAGGACTTAAATCCTTATTAGAAGAAACTGTGAAATAACTTTGTTTAGAATCTGTATTGTTGATGCTTTGTGGGGTGTTTCTTATTTATTTTATATACATTTTTTTAATCCCGCCTCTCCTGCCCACAGGGCAGCCCAGGGTGGTGAACAAGTTGATGTCTGTTTTGTTATGAAGTTGATGTCTGTTTTGTTTTACTGGATGGCAAGATTTGATCTGCTCTTTCTGTGTACTGTAAGCTGCCTGAAATCCATACTTTTCTGTTGCTGTTTCAAGTGCAATGGAGAGAGAAAGCTAGGTCACATTGGGGGTTCAGTTCCACCTAAATAAGATATTAATATAAAGTGGCATCTATTGCAGTTCTAGTTAACCACTCCCCTAAGAGTTCTTGGGGTATTTAATGTTCTTAGCTGCATGGAAGACTGGGATACAAGCCAGGAATCCCCAGGTTGCGGTCTGAAATGAAGATGGCATTTGTTTTTCTCTGAGATTTCAAGCCACAGATGTAGTCCAAAGTCAAATCTCCAAAACTAAAGCACTTCCCGGCTTGCATCCATTGAAAGGGGAGGGATTTTTTTATTTTATTTTTTAAAAGAAAGGTTGATTGTCCTCCCCAACAAACCTGTTCTTGATCGGATATACCGAGAGAGTAGAATATTTCAATTTTCTTCCTTGTGAAAATTCTGGTCTGAAAGATCGGCCCATCATTCATTGTTTACCACATTAATGCCCAAGTCACAAAGCAGTGGAACTACTTACTTATGTTGTACCTGTCTGGATATTCTTCTGGGAGGCACTGGGGACAGAACTTCCTTGTGAGGCTTTGGCAAATCTCGCTGCTAAATCGTGTGGTGCCGTGCTTGGCTTGTATGGCTTTAAGTTGCCACTTTGAGATCTAAATCTCTATCTACTTTATATTTTCAGCCTTGTCTTGACTACACCATGTTTTCCCAAGAAAGCAAAGAATGGGAGACACAAGTAAGTATCTCCACTGGTAACTTGTACTTTTGTAAGTATTGGCCTGGAATACTGGGTGGCAGCCAGCAAGCGAACATCTAACTTTTTTTAAAAAATTGAATGTATAGGCTCTGTCTATCCTAAAGGCTTGGGGTGGATAACAGCAGACTTTTTTGGGGGGAGGGAGGGTAAACATAAAATCCCTTAAAACGGTGTTCGCAGTTGAGCACTCCCAGCTCACCTTGCGTGTCGTGATGAAAAGTAGGACAGGAGATGGTCTTTCAGATATATGCAGTCCAAGATATTTAGGTTAAAAAACCCCAGCACCTTGAATTGTGCCCAGAAAGCTATTGGGAGCCAGTGCAGTCTTTGAAGCATTGGTGTAATGTGTCTACAGTGACTGGCGGAGGATGGGCTGTCACCTTCTGTATCAGATGCAACTTCTGATCATCGGTCATCAAGGGCAGTCCCATGTACAGTGCATTGCAATAGTCTAGAGGTTTCAAAGGCATGGATGACAGTAGCTAGATCAGACTCCGAAAGAAAGGGTCACAGCCTTCTCACCAGAAGGAGTTGAAGTGTTCCTGGCTACCTCAATAACCTGATATTCCAGGTACAATGATGGATCCAGGAGCACCTCAAGGCTGTGAACTAGACATTAAATGGGTACTTATTTTGTACCTGTGGGAAATACCCACATTTCAGAGTATTGCACTGAGTACTCGATGGGCTACCTGGGTACTTTTTAAAAAAATCGGTAACTTCCAGTACCGATTTTCTGATTATTTTTTTTCTGATTACCGTTTAGTGTATCGGTACAGAAAACCAAAAAATTGGGACCAGAAGTTGACTTTCTGGGACTGGAAATCAAAATATTCACACCATGAAGCTGAGCAGCCATAGACCAGCATGGCCTCCCAATGCTTCCCCGCTGCTCCCCAGCCGAGCATCTGCCACCACTCCCTAGGAGTGTTTGCACTGCAGGGGCAGCCGGGCAGGCAGTGACCAGGCACAGAGAGACTGACTGCGTCCACTGCCTTACTGGGGGAGGGGGATGAGGTTAGCCAGTCTGGCCTCCAGGGCCTGTTGCTTCTTGCTGCTGGTGCCACTTGTGCCTTGTGCACGCATGCGGTGCGACCAGTCCCGAGGTGCTGCTATCAAACACACAAGACACCCAAAATGCAGCCAGCCTATTAAGCGCATTATGCCACGAAAAGAGACACATCTATATATATATATATATACGTATAACCAGTTCAGTTGTGCCCTCATAATCAGTTCATGTTGCCTCCACCCCATAACCAGTTCATTTGCACCCCTGCACCCCATATAATCAATTCACACTGCCCCCCACCCATAACCATTTAATTTGTGCCCCTAGGCAGTGTAAATTGATTATATGGGGGGCGCAAATGAACTGGTTATGGGGTGCGGGTTTAAAGACAGTATTCATGTTAGCAATACCTTCATTAAGAAGAGTTAGTGAAATAGCAGCCATAATAATCTCAGAACCATATTTGCAGATTTTCCAAGACAGAATAGATATTGCTTTACATCCTAAATTCCTACCTAAGATAATATAAGTAAGACAGTTGTGAGAATGTGGCCCTTTTTACACGGGCCTCTCCCACCCATGAACATGCAGATTTCTGTGTGTTCATGGGTGGGTGGGCCCCCTGTGAACGATGCGGTGCCCATGCCCGTGGTGAGTGGGGGTGCATGCGCATGCCCCGAACACACATCCCCACTCACCCCCCACTCGTTCCCATGCACGGAGCAACCAGGGGAAACAGCAGTTATTCCGTGAGTGGGGATGTGTGTGCAGCCGGTGCACGCTCTGCCCGCGCACCGGTGTGCCTACAGACTCCACCCCCACCCGACAGAGCCATGTAAAAATAGCCTGTGAAGAGCCACTTGAAGAACAGAAGGTTGCTGCCTTGTAAACAAGGTTCTTCTAAATGGCTCCAAACGTTCTCACAACACCTACCCTTTCAGCCCTGCATGGAATTTTGTTCTTATATTCCTAGAAAGGGTTGGAAGGAGCTGTTATTCTGAGGGGGAGAGCACTTTTTATACTAGAGGAGCTCAAGACCATCATGTAGTCGATTATTTGAATAGGGTGAGCACTGAGCATGCAGAACCCAGTTGTGAGAATGTTGGGAGCCATCTCAAAGAACCTTCTTTACAAGGTAACAACCTTCTGATCACTCACATGGAGAGGAGTTGTTTGTAAATAAACAGCTTTATCTCTCCATCTCATGGGTGTGTCCGAGTGTCCCACAGCTGCTGCAGCAGCACTACTGGGAGGCAGAGGCAGGTGAGGGATGGAGACCGGAGCCAGGGAGGGGAGGCAGAAGAATTTATTGGGGGAGAAACTGGCTGCAGCCTGCCTCCCAGCCAGGCAAGCGCAGGGCCCCATCTGGCCACGGGGCCATGTGCACTTGCACATGTGGCACATGCCTGGGACGCCCTGCTAGCACCCCTCCTCTCTGAGTCACAGAGGGGGCAGAGGCATGCTGGGCCTCTGGATAAGAGCTTTGTGGGAAGGGCTTCATTTGTTGGGAGGCTTGCCAGGGCTTGACTCTGGCAATCAGTTGTGTAGAAAGGCTGTGGCAGGTGTGAGCTCATGTCCTAGTTATGGGCCACCCTAAAGGCAAGGTCTTCCTTAGTGGCGGGCGGTCCTCTTAAATCTCCTGGCCAGCTTCTGCCTCCCCATCTGGAAGGATGTTTTAAGAGTTGATGGGGGCAACACTCCACTTCTGCCCACTCTGAAAACTATTTTCTTGGGGGGGCTCTCTGCAAGCAGGAAATCTTCAGAATGAGTCAGGGCAGTGTGTTGTCCCTGCTCCCTCCTCCTGCCCTCTCTGAAAATTTCCTAGTGGTGCTCGGGCTGCTTGCAGAGGGGCCCCTCCAGAGTTCAGGGCCCAGGATCAACTGAGCCCCCTTGCTCCATGGTATCTATGCCCTTGCTGGAAATTAAGAGGGGTTTGTACAACAAAATGTGACAAACCAGGACAAGGCTGATATTGGCCATTTAAGTGTTGGAGATGAAAGCCAAAAAAAAAATCTGTATAGTTTATTTGACTTTCCTGCCCCTCCCACTGTGCTGATCATCATATAGATTAAACCACATGAACTCCTGTCCTGTCCTATATTCAGGTGTAGACAGCCAGGGTGGTCCAGTAGTTGGGGGGCTAGCTGGAAAGTGTGGGCCACAGCAACTCATTTTCTTTATTTTTGTACAAATTAAGGATTTGCAGTGACCAGGGCAAAGATAAAATGTAGGGACCCTGATTCTCCGCCCCTTCCCTTGTAGCCCTGCCTCCTCAAGAGGCACCCTCCATGGGGCCTCGGATTGACTGTGTTTGTGGCCCCATTCGGAAGGATGTGTGGCTCCCACACTCTTCTCCCTGGTGGAAATGGAGGCAGCTGTGGGACCCAGTGTGGTCATCCTGCATCACTACGGAAGACCAGCCCTGTTGGCTAGAGTGACTAAGCAGCTTCTGGACATGAGGGAAGGGGGAAAATTGTCCTCTTGTTTGTTTAAATTGTATGAGAGATCTAGACTCCAGACGGAGTGGGTTGCTGAACAGGAAAAGTCTGCAGGCCACATATTCCTGTTCCCACACCACCGATGGCACCAAAGCAATGTTCACATGGCAATGGCAGTGGTTGAGCTTAAGTGCTGAAAGTCTCCCCCTGGGAATCGGACAATGCTGCTCTTTTCTCTTGGTAGGATGTACTGAATGCAAGGGTCAGGCCTTCAAAAGACTTGGGATTTGACACTTCTAGCTCTGAAAAAGAGATGCGCCCCTATGTCCAGTTAGCCTACGATCCTGCAGCCTACGGTGCATATGCGCGACCGGGTGAGTAAACTGTGGGACGCAGTCTGTGTTCTGTATGTAATTTGTAAATAAAGCTTTTGTTGAAAGGGTGCCCAGGTCAAATAGTGTGTGCAGTGTAGGTTTGGCACGGGGTGGTTTGGCCCTAGTTTATATAAAGCTGAAAGTGGTCTACTGTGAACACATTTGGATCTGGTCTTGGGTAGGAGAGGGTGGGTTATGCTAGGCAGGGATGGATTTGTTCCAGAGACATTTGGTGAGTGACTGCTGCATTTTTAGTTTCTATCCCTTTAGAAAGGTTTCTTCGTTTGGCAGTGTCCAGATCACTAGGGCACAGCTGTTGCCACGTCCGTCAGCTCTTCAAAGCTGAGTGCAGGATAATCCAGTACCTACATCGGTTTTATACTGCTGGCATCCTAGACTGGGGATTATTTGGAGGGGGGGATTTTCTTGGGGAGGCATGGTAGTTAGAGATGTCGGCCTTTGTGCCTCAAGTGGCAGTTTGCAAGCTGTGGCTGAACTGAACAACCTTAGTGGAGCAGAGACATTATAGTTTGAATTGGCCTCAGAAGACTAGGCTAACCATACACTGTCCGTGTACCCTCAAATTAGCTGGCAGATAGCAAATTCGCTACGGAGTGGGGGTGACGTAGGGAGAAGGGTGGTGTGAGGAGGCAGGGGCATGGCGGGGTGCAAGTTTCTCTTGCTTATCGTGGTAGCTGGCAGTGGCTATCCTGGGTTGCTTGGGGCTTAGGCTGGATGCTCCAGGGTGCATGCATGGGTTCCTGAGCACCTGTGTGCAGGTGAACAAGTATCCAAACGTGAACCAGAAGTGACTGCTGCCTGTCGCCTCCACCTCCAAGATAAGGTATGTGAGAGCTCCCATCCCCTTTCTGCTGCACAAATTATTGGCCTGAATACCAACTTAAAAGGGGTGATACTGGGTGAGACCTATGGTCCATCCAGCCCAAATGAAAATGGTGGCTTGGGTAATAACTGCTACCAGTTTGTTTGGTTGTTTATTTATTTTCTTATATTTGTACTGCAGCTCGGTGAGGCTAACAAGTCATAAAACAATAAAACATCAATAGCATCATAAATACAAATGTAAAAATAGAAACATCCATGTAAACAATATCCCCGATCTGCAATAAAAACATTTCCCACCCACCACTTTATGTTCTGGTTACCAAGTCCATCTATTTTGGGTTGGGTTTTAGGTTTTTTGGTTCAGTTATATTGGTCATTTCTGTATTCTGATTGTCACTTTGGTTCAGTTATGTTGGTCATTCATTTCTGTATTCCGATTGTCACTTAGTGCAAATATTGCCAATTTCACATGCTATGCAACATTGGCCCTATTGCACATACTATGAAAAGGGACTGTACAAAAATAGCTGTGGATATTTATTCAAGTACTCTGTTATCCCCAAATGCAAATATCCACAAATAAGAAGCCCCGTGGAGTTGAAATGGGCTGATGACGACTTCTTCACACACCACATATGTTTCAAAAAGGCTTGGGGGGAATGGGTCTCCATCCTCAAGCCTTTGTGAAACGTGGGGGGTGGTTCTTGCCCTCACGCTCCAAGCTCTATAGAGAAACATAGTTGTCTTGCCTTCAAAACTCTGTATTGGGGTGGAGAACTTTCCCTCCCACAGTCCACTGTGAAAATTAGTACAAGCTCTATGGGACAGATAGGAATGAGCTGGGTGTGTTCAGGATGGGAGAAGGAAGGTGAGGGTCTAGATTGTAGAGTGACGCCAGACAGCCCTTATCCTTGAATGCCTGGCCTCCTCTTTTCTCCATTCCCTTGAGCACACACGTTCCGTGCTTGATGGTAGGAACTGGTTCTGGGGGCCAGATCTAGGAACTGGTAAGGGGCTAAACTAAAAAAAACAACCAAAAAACAATGCAACAAACCAAAATGATGGCTGGAACTGGATGATGGGCTGGAGGCTTCTTACGTCTGCCAGAGCGAATTGTAAAGTCTCTATTAAAACCCTAAGATCAGAATGGGATTGTGGCCAAGACAAAATGGCTGAGAGTTGAGTCTGTTAGTGGGAGTCTATGTTGCTCTGATGATGGGTGAAGGTGCTGGGTGGGGAGGAGAACACCGTATTTCTTTTGAGCAGATGTCTGTCTTAAATGAGGGTATTAAAACGGTGGTGTCTGCTTCAGGGTGGCATTAATTACGCAGTGGCTCTTAATTTTTTCAGCTCCAGTTGGACCTTAAAGAATAAATGTGCAAGGCTACATGTGGAGACAGGCTCTGATCAGTGTGCACACTGTGCAGTGCTATTAGGGTTACCTACCACCTCTCTGGGCTTTCACTGGAGCTGGTGAGACCATGTCAGAAAGGGGGTGGAGAAAAGAGACTGTCGCACCCCTTTGACATTACCCTGCCTTCATAGGCGTGAATGTTGGAAAGCAAATTCCCATGGCGCACCCCTTTCCCATTGCTACCCCCAACGCTTACAATTTCACTGTGTTACTGGGGGTCCCCTGACTGACCCAGAGAAATCTAGCCTCCCCTGCAAGCTCCGGTTGGGAGTGTCTGGATGAAACCAGGAGAGGAGGTAACTCCCTAACACTTATCCAGTGTTTAATGTGGTGCGGTGCAGAATAAAGCCAGCCCATATTGGTGGCTTGGAGAATCCTTTATTAAAAGAAATATGGTACTTGGTTTGGAAGATACTAGGACTTAAAAATATTGATAAACATGACTCAGAATGCAAAAAAGGAGGGGCAAAGAAGTGCCCTGCCTCTGGCAAGGCCCTGCCCGCTTCAGAGCATGATGCCACAATCTACTAATGGGTAACATAGTGGAGGTATGGGATTCTGAAACATCTGGTCCTGAGGGATCTGGATTTTCAAGCTATATAGTGCATTTGTAGGTTTAACTGTGAAATATTAACTCTTGAGCCATGATGGGTTGTAAAATAAGCCATTTTTATAGTGGAGGCAGGGGACAGGTCTCAAGCAGTGGGTTTCAAACTAGACAGCTGAATGCGTTGTCCTGTTGATAATTCATCCTTGGTCTGATGGAAATCTGAAGTTTTCTTTAAGTGTAACATTCTTCCTTACGTTGTTAGATGGAGGCTGTGCAAGCCATTCAGTGTCTGCGATGGCACAGCTGCCCAGCAGTGAAACGCAACTCAGCCAGAGAGGGATTTGGGATGCAGCTCAAGTTTATTATGGCCATGTTGAAGAAGCTGCAAATGGCAGATGCCATAATCGAGACAAAACCCTATCGCTGGATTCCTCTGACCTTGATCAGTATAATCGCGATTTGGCTACAGTTTCTATACCCTCCACTGAAAATAAAATGCAGCTTCAAGTTGCTGATCATGGGTTTACAGAAGAGCATAGTCAGTGCAGCATGCCCATGGGGGAGAGTAACCTTCCAGAGGGGGGTGAGCTACCAGGAACAGCATTGAGACGGAGTCCACCTCCTCCAAAGGATCATGCTGAGATAGCGAAGTTGCTCATGAAGTTTGCTGTCGATGCCCAGAAGGTCACATGTGCAATGAATAAAATACTGGTGGAGCTCTTAGAAGCCAGGCATCAGGTCGAGGTGCAATTCCTAGAGGAAGTTGGTTCTCAACTTGGGCATATAAGGACTATTGCATGCATAATCAACAAGGAACTGACTGAGATAAGTAATCTGCTCAGACAAGCCTGTGTCAACTGTGTAGAAAAGGAAGATGTGTCTACATATGCTGGTGGTTCCATGCCATAGGCCCTGATTGCTAGTTCCTCACCCGAGTCCGAGAAGCCCTACTTGACTACAGGGTGCAGTCAGCTTCGTAAGGCGCACACAGCATGGGGAGAGCAGATGGCACGTGTGGATTAATTGGAATCTACCATCTTATTCGATTTTTGCATTACCTTCAGAGTGCTATCACTTTTGACAATTGATGGGCAACCATGTTAGCTGGTAGTATTAAGTAAACGACGTGGTCCATTTTCCTTTGAGCGTTAACACAGATTTTAGAATATTCTTGTGTTCAATGAATTGCTTTTAAAATGTGTCTGAACCATTAAATCTAGCTTTTAAAAAAATATTTTTAAGCATTTGGATGCGTGTCTCCTCTTGACTAGTTTGTTTCAGGGTTTGTGGCTGTGGATCCTGACTGTTTCCATTTGAAAAACAAAAATAGTGCAAATGGCAGTTTATTAACTCTGTGCAACCTGCCAGAATAGGTTTATGAAGCATTCTAAGATGGTATGTTTCTCCACTAGGAATCTTTCTTTTCATAATGGCAAAGGTTCCCAGTTGGCCGTAGATGAATAAATTTGCCAGGGTTAGCAAACTCCACTAACCTGTAATTGCTTAGGAGTGAGGGCACCCTCAGGGTTGATCAAGCATAAAGGAGCTCCTTGGAGAACCTTGCTGGGGGTAGGGAAAGAGATGGGGATCCCCTTTTATCTTGCCCTCATAATGACCATTCAGAATTTTGATTGGGTTTATCCACCATGAAAATACTAGCTGTGGGTAGTACTAGTCCACCTTTCCCAATGACCAACTTCTACATCATCCAGGAAGCGTCAAAGTGTGGTTTGGATAAAGAGGTTCTCTTGAGAAATGTAGGGACAGGTGGGAGGGAGAGACCGAGCTCAAATGCCCTGATATGGACTTCCATGCTTATATTTTGAGAGGAAAAAGGAAGGCTCAAGGAATTATAGGCTAATCGGCTTCATTGAACTGAATTCCATAAAACGGGGGCAGCAACCGAGAATGCCTTCCTGTGAACCCCCGTCCTATAGACAAGGGTAACAGATGGAACTTGCAAGAGGGTGCCCTGGACCGATTGTAGGGGCTGCAATGGAACATGGTCGGACAGATGGTCTCTTAGATATATGGGACCCTGACTGTTTAGGGCTTTAAAGCCCTCGATATCGAGGTATTTAGTTCGCTGTTTTAAAAGAATGTGTGACTGGCTATAACGCGTGAGATGTTGCATCTCAACTCCGCCCATGGGATTTTTATACGCAGCGTGGTTTCATGTCACGAGTGTGCTGCACACATCTAAAAGTGGCATGGCTTGCATCTCAGTCCTGGTTCTCTTGGGGTGCTTCAACTTGGGGAAGGATGTGTGTTGTAGGGGAAGTACCTATCCATTGTCCAAATTCCTTGGGGTTACAGTGCTAGTCTGGACTAGCCTCTTTATCCTCGGCCAGCCATTTTGTGAAGAAGAATCAGTACTGTGAGCTGTTCAGCTGCTGGGCATGATGCCATTTCCTTAGTGATCAAAGTAAGATAAATGTATTGGAAGAAGGGACACTTTAACGCGATCCAAAGATTATGATCCCAACTGAAAAAACTAAAGTGATATTCTTTAAAAAGAGAAAAGCAGTGGGGTGTGGGGGAGAAACTCTTTCCACTTAGCAGTCTCTCCTGCTGTACACAATTCACAGTTGCTAAGTATATCTTTTATTAGCAAAATGATTTAATACATGGGAGAGAGGGAGGAGAATCTGGAAAGCAAAAATTATGAGCTGCCGTTTATCCAAGAGCATTTAATATTCACATTTAGCAATATTTATGCTAATGGACAAGAGTGCTAGGGCACAGGAAGCAGAATAGATAGTTGGCCCTATAGTGGCCAAAAAGCTTGGGAAGTGCTATGAAGGAGGAGTAAATCAATCAACATTCATTGTGTGTTAACTTTCTCCACAAGCTAGTCTTTGTTTGTTTGTTTATGGCGTGACACGAGGTCATTGCCGAGAAATAGAAAATAAAAAATAATTAAAATAAAATATACGCAATACTAATAGTCTGCTCCTAACCGCTGTGGAGAACGCATCCTGGGAGGCTGCCAGAGAGGCCCTGAAGGAAGGGAACCTGAGAACGTATGTGGAAAATGTCCGTTTAACTGATCGAATATCATCCAGGAAGGCTGCACTAGGGACTTTGTATCTGACAGCTACACACGTCATCTTTGTGGAAAATGTGTTGGAAACTCGTAAGGAGACATGGGTTCTTCACAGCCAAATTTCCTCTATCGAGAAACAGGCTACAACTGCTACTGGATGCCCTTTGCTGATTCGCTGCAAGAACTTCCAGATCATCCAGTTTATAATACCTCAGGAAAGAGATTGCCATGATGTTTACATATCTTTGATACGTCTGGCACGTCCAGCGATACCATCAAA
>QEPC01005362.1:1418669-1431516 GCA_003113815.1 Sphenodon punctatus | reverse complement strand
GTTAGTGATTTAGTTTTAGTGTTTGTAGGAGTAGGCCTGTGTACTTATTAGATAATCCATTTAGTTCATAGCATTTAGAATAGTTAATAGCAGTTAGATTTAGTGTAGATAGATAGATATATAATATTAGATTTTTTTTTAAAAAAAAACCCATATAAAAACCAAAAAACCAAATTAAAAACAAAAGAAAACCATATAAAACCCAATAAAAGACCAAAAAACCATATAAAAAACAAAAAAACCACCCATAACAACATTTCCTGAACGGCCGAACCGAACAGCCTGTTCAGACGACCGAACCAAACAGCCGAACCCGAACTCGACGAACAAAACGAACACAACCGAACCGGACGGCCGAACCCGAACAGCAATCTGTTCGCCCATCCCTAACCTCCTGCCAGTGCCTGTATAGGTCACTGCCAAACCCTCAGGTGTGGCTGGGTCCAGCGTCTAAAGACCCCTCCCCCTCCTGGCGTTGTAAGCATGCACTGTGTCGCAATGGCATCCCCGGTCACTTAGCAACCGGGGATGCCAGCAGGGCAACGCTGCGCGGGGCCTGGGGGTGGCAGCGCTGATTCTGGGGTTGTTCCACAAGCCGCTGCCGGCATCCCTGTTGCCGGGCAACTGGCTGCGTATGTCACGGTGCTGCCTGCCCTGACCCGGCCGGGCTTCCCCGAGGCCAAGCCGGGAACCTAACACTCACCCATAAATTTGTTGGAGGAAGGACTGGGGATTGGTGGTGCTACTAACCCCCCCCCATCAGCTGTTTGGAGGCAAAACACCTCCATGTCAAACAGCTGACAGCAGCAGCCCCTTCCCCACCCACCTGCAGAGGCCTCCCCTGACAAGGTAGAAGTTGTGGTTGCTAGGGATGACAGTGTGTGTTTTGGTTGGTAGAGAGTTTGGTAGAGCAGGCACTTGGCAGGGGAGCTCTGCCAGGCAGTTCCTCTGAATATCCCCCTCCCTCCCTGTGAGATAATGAGGGAAATAGGACAGAGGGATTGGGATAAGGAGGCAGGTCAACATGCATACACACAAGCATACATTAGGCGGCAGGACGCTTCCTGGAAACAAACCCTCAGGATCATTAGTGGCTTCTGAGGCGTATACCCCCAGCCTGGATCATCACAGGGTGGCCGAGAGTAGCACAATGCCTTAAGAGCACAATCTGCATGCACGCCGGGACCAGGAAGGGGTAACGGGGAAGTGTGGAGGGTGGTAGGTAAGGGGTGCAGTTCCCTAGGGACAGGGCACGGGATAGGGGAGGGCACTCACACTGGGAAGGGGCCAGGTCACGTGGAGGACAGGGTTCTCAATAAGGACTCCCACACACTCAACCCACACACCCCCAGGTCACTCACCCAAGTCGTACTCACAGCCAAGTCTCCAGACAGACCTTGTCTCAGTCAGAGTTTTCCAGGTACAAACCAAACAACAAGGAGGGGGGCCAGTCTCACAGGCACAAAGCGCTGATCACCGGCAGAGGCTGGGAAGCAGTGAGCTGCCTTTATTCCCTGCTGAGTGCAGGGCACGCAGGTGCTTTGAGCGCCAAGGCTGGGACGTGGGGGGGCGTGGCTATGGCAGACGGCGGTAGGACATCCCTGACCAAACCACCTGCCTCTGTTGTTTGAGCTGGCGGGGCTCCTGTACTTGCAGAGCCTCTCCTCGCAGATTCCTCTGTTCCTGACGGCTGCAGCTGGGGCGCCGGAGTTTCTGGAGGTGGGGCGGCTGTAACCGGCTGCTTCCCAGTGCAACTTTCCGATCCCTCCCAGGTGTGTACTTGCCGGCGGGCCCCTGTGCACCCCCTCCCCCCATGCCTTAGACCCCAATACTGACACTCCCCCATGAACCTGGGTTCTAGGAACGGGTCTTGAAACACAGTCCTTTTTTATTTTTTGTTTGTTTACAAATTAAACTCTGGTTAGGAACAAGGGATATAGTTGTTACTTTGCGGAACTTTGGTTCATGGGTTGTGACATGCTTATATGAAAGACGAGTAATCCATGTGAACTGAGCTGGTGATGGTTGTATGAACTTTAAAATGCTCCATCTAACATCTTGGGGTGGCAAGCAGACAGTGACCAAGGCAGGACAGAACCCACCTAAAAATGTTTGGTTTCTTTAGTGATGTACAAGTTCTGATTTCTAATCTGGTATCAGTACCAATTTTTGTGGGTTTTCTGTGTCAAAATTTTGGGACCTTTTTAAAGGGGAAAAATCTGGGGGCTGCTATAGTCTGTTGGGAAACAGGCGTGTAGGGGGGTGCCACTTGCGTATGTAGCCTCTGTATAGGTAGCCTTCTGTGTATGCGTGGGCAGGTGGTGACCCTACAATAAACAGTAAAGAATCCTGGTATCAATGAGCTCCAGGGCACCAGCCAAGGGGATCCTATGCCTTCACGTGCAATCCCAGGCAGGGGGAACTTGCTTGGTAGTGTCATTCACTCAGCAGGAGGATCTGGTTCCCTACGTGCAGTTTTTCCTCTAGCTGCCTGTGGAAGCAGGCCATGTCCCTGAACCACAAAGCACTCAAAAATCAAAAGTAAACCGAAATCAGAACACAGTCCATTCCTATAGGTCGCCACTGTTGGGACTAAACTTCCCTCACTCCCCGACCAGCACAGCATACCATGGAACTTGAAAGAGGATCAAACTGCTAGATCAACACAATAAACTGGAAGTAGAAATTGAAAGCCGCAAAGCACATACCCCAAAATTGCAGAGTAGTATTTGTGTTTTGAATACGGAAACTGAAATGGACTTTTTTGTGTTTGTTTTTTTATCCAAACCCAAGTACACAGCCTTCAAAAAGTGTGTCTTTGGAGTTTCTGCCTCAAGGACCCTGCCTTGAGTCCTTGTAGGCCTCCCCTGTGCGCTGACTGAACCAGACATCCCAGGCTTCTTCCAGAGTCTCTAGGTGAAACCCAGGAAAGTGGCAACTATCCTGATCCCAAGTCCACCTCTGCCCTGGAGAGCAAATTCTGGCAATGGGTAAAAACAGATGTGACATGGGACCACTATGGCCTGACTGAGCCAGGGAACAAGCTTCACATCTGTTCCCCAGCCACCAGATGTGGGACAGCTATAGTCCCGGGCCGGGTAGGCGGCTGGCCCAGAATGCGTCTCCCAGTAGATCCCGGGTGCACATTCTGGGGCGGGCCACGGCGGGCCAGCATGTCTCTACCAGAGTTCTTTGCCTTGTGCCAGTCAGGGCTTGCCATGGTGGCCATCATCGACTACCGTGGCTGCCTGTCAGGGCAGGGTGCTGGCTGCGGCATGCGGGCAGGGTTACCTGCATATTTGTTCTTCTCCCCAGGCCTTGTGTCTGGTGGGATGGTGGCCTGGCCAGGCACACATTTGTTTGGCACCCTGACCCAGCTCGGACTGTGACCGCCATGGTTTCCCACCCTGGGCTGGGTCAGGCCATCACAAGCCCACTAGCACATGTGTTTCACCCACTGTTACTCCCATTTGAAGTGAATGGCAAAACTTACTTTTTTTCAGCACGAATAGGTGAAGGTCTATAGGAGGGGAAATACAAGGCCCAGTTCAATTGGCCAAGTAAGGAATTGCCTTCAATTCCATTTCCCCTCCATCAGTGCACACATACTGACATCAACTTCCAATATATAAATTCTACTACTTGTAGGTAAGCCTGACACAGCCCATCGATTCGCCTGCTCTCTCCACTCAGAGATATGATGGGGAGAGTTTGGTGACTCACCTTTCCTCACAGCTTTTCCTCACAATCATCTGATGGAGGCCCGCTGCTGCCCACTGTGCTCGGAGATAAAAATAAAGATCTCTTTCAATAGCGGCCTATAAAACTCCTGCCCAAGTAAACATTTGAGCCCAGTCAGGGCTAGAAAAGCAGCTCTGTGGAAAGCTGGAACAATGCCATGGGATTCCTTCCTTGTTCTCCATCAAAGGGACATGGTTTACCTATAGTAAAGACTCTTTTCCATAATCTAACTTCCCAGCCCTGCGCATTCAACCTGGGTTAAAAAAACCCATCGGTGCCTTTTCTGCATCCCACACGATAAGGTCAGAGTTTAGCTGGCATGCTAACTGACGGTGACTGGGCCCCTCTGGCTTCGGCAGGAGTCGCAGCTCTGCCATGCAAATGGAAATGAGGTTGCTAAGGCCAATGAGCAGCTCTGAATCAGCATGCCTAAGGAGCGTTGTTACCTTGTCCCAGGCTTGGGCATGACGAGGAAGAGTTCAGGATGAAGTGAACAGGGCAACGGACTCTCCTTCTGTTTTCTGCCATGGCAATGCCCCCTTGAGAGAATTTTGATGTCATGAAGATGGTGAGGCCAGGTCAAAAAGGGGGCTTCGCAAAGGGAGTCCTCCATCCCTTTCCTTCAGGGTCCCTTGCTCTGTACCTTAGGCTGCTTGCCTGTGTTAAGAAAGGGGCGGGGACTAGTGTGAGTTTAACTCATGTTAGTTTGGTCATGTGAAAGGGGGCACAGGCGTTTTAGCATTATTTCCTCCCTCCCCCGTTAAATTCAATCCAGGGCTCGATTTTGAACCCTGTCTCGCATTATTGAATTTAACGGGGGAAGGGGAAAACAATGCTAAAATCCCCCATGCCTGGGGGTTTCACGTGACCAGACTAACATGAGTTAAACTCAAGTTAGTCCCCTGCCCCTTTCTTAACGTGGGCAAGCAGCCTAAGTTAAGCACGTGCACCTGCAACTCCTGACTTTCATGAATGTATCCCACTCTCTCCCTCAGGGCTTAATTGTTCAGTCCCAACAATTAAATTCAAGGGGATGGGGGGGTGGGGGCTGAGCCACGGTAAAGGTTCCAAGTAGATTTCCAAGCTCTGGACTGGGAGGCGTGGCTTTTGGAGCAGGGTGTTTGGCTTCTGGGGTCGGCTTGGGCCCTGACAATTAATTTTTAGGGAACTGTCGCTAGCGAAGTACATTGTTGGCACTATATGAATACTTAACAGTAATAATAATAATATTAATTTCTGACATGGCAATGCCCATTTTGGACAGTGTCTGATGTAACAGTACTCCAACAAGGGTGAGCCCACATCAGAAAGGGGGTGGGACAAAGGAAGTTTCCTGCCCATTTCTGATATGCCCATGCCCTTTTCAGAGTGTTGTGTCTAGAGCTGACAGGGGTAGCTCATTTGTTATCCTCTGGTAATACCCACAATTGTGAGTACTATATTGAGTCCCAGAGTACTGATTGGGCACCCCATTACTCCAAAATACTAAGTAGTACCGCTACCGAGTTACTGATTTACCAAACTGGTAAAGTACGTGAGACAGTAAGTCAAAAAAATTGGTCCTGGAAGTTATAATAATAATCATAATAATTAATAATTAATAAACAATTTTATTGTTGGCCACATGGCCTTCACAGTATAGACATTCCTAATACAGATATATTTCCCATCATTCAGTTTAAAATAATTCAAGCATTCACCTAACAAGCTATCTGATCTGTTAACTTAGGATCTATCCACTTGTTGTCATATACCTTAGAGTCCTTTACTACCTCCTCCATAAACATTGTTCAATAGCCATGTTATAACCTTTAACATTTTGATGTTTCAAGTATGCTGAGAACAGTAACATTAATTACAAATTTGCATATATAATTATTCATCATAATGAAACATAATCTTAATTGAACCTTTATTGCTAAATATAAATTCTCTCTTCAAGGGCCTTTCAGTACTCCATCTCTATATATTCCCTCTTAATGGTTGTCCTAATTTAGTCATAATAGTACCTTCGCTTATTGTCCGAGTAATTTTTGCCCTGTGTGCATAAATTGCCATGGCCTTTGTTCTTGTTGAATCAGTATCATTTAGTAAATACTGTATTTGCTGTAGGACTGGACAAGACGGATCCTATGACACAGCCTCCTGTAACTGCCTCCGGTATTTAGCGTAAAGCGGGCAATTTAAAACATAGTGCCTCAGATCCTCAATGTCATTACCACATAAGCAAAATCGTTCACCATGTGGGATTCGGTTATGTCTTCCCTGTAGAACTGCAGTTCACATGGTTTGGTGTCTCAAACTGGTAAAAGTCTTCCTTAGTGTAGGGTCTTCTAAATTATGTAAATAACTTGCGCCCCCCACTCGGGAGTACTAAGTATTTATAATAAGGTGAGGCCTTTGACTTATTTACTATGGCTCTTAGATTTTGCCTATCAATATCAGATATTCGGGACTTAAATAGCTTAATGACCTCATTACTTGCATTACCCAGTAAGAATATCTCTGAATAACCTATCTTTAGTATGCTTAAGTTCACCCCAGCCCACCACTGATCAGTTCCACCTACCTTATCCTGAAATTTCTCCGTTAGAGCCAGCACCGCTAAAGATGTTTCAGGGGCATCCCTCAATTTTGCCCAGAAGGATAACACCCTTATTGTAACCCGGGCTGTCAAAGAGGAATTCCCTAATTCCAAATTTATAAGTGCCATACTCGTAGAAGGAGGGATTCCTAATATTCTCCTCCACAGTTTGTTAATTACAGGCTCCAGGCCTTTCGTTGCCCAGGGTCAAGACCCCATAAAGGCGCACCATAGAGCATACTCGCCAAAATGTTTGCATTAATGAGTTTTTGTACTGTTTGAATGCTTCTTTGGCCGTATCGCATAAAGAAATGAAAAATTGCCGATGTTTCTATTTTCATTTTTTGTTTCACGGCACCAATATGTACCTGTCATGAGCCATTAAAGGTGAAAACAATCCCCAGGTATTTATAAAACCGAACTTGCTCCAGCCTATGCTCCTGGAGCACCCAAGTTTGCCTTATGTATCATTTTGCAAAGACCATTGTTTTAGTTTTTTCATAATTAATTGCTAGTCTCATCTTTTTGCATCGGGATTCAAAATCCACCAGGGCTCTGTCAAGACCCAATTTACTAAGGGATAAGAGTACGATATCATCTGCGTATGCTAACAGGAAAATCTTCCTCGAGCCTATATTTCCCAATATCGTCATGTTTTAAAATTATGGAATTCAAATAGGTATTAAATAGAATTGGGGCCAGAAGGCATCCGTGTTGAACCCCTCGGTAAGTACAAACACATTCTGAAAGAGCACCTGATGGGTGAAGTTTTATTCTCAGTCCCGTATCTGAATATAACTCCTTAATCAGGCTCAATAATCTTTGATCAATGTTCAATTTGCTCAACTCCTCCCATAACCATACTCTACATATCAGGTCAAAGACCTGCGAAAAGTCAATGAAAACTGCATAAATCTTCTGCCTTCGTCTCCTATAGTTCCCAATGAGGTGATTCAGTACAAAGGTCTGTGAAATAGTGGACCTATTGGATCTAAATCTTGCCTGCTCCTCTACCAATATAGTCTCTCTCTCCACCCACTCTTGTAGGTGAGTCAGGAGTAATCGTGTGTAAGGATGGGTGAGCGCGATTCAGATGTTCGGAGTTCGGACCAAACTCGGTCTGTTCGGACGTCTGAACCGAACGTCCGAACCGAACTCTTGAATGACAGAACAGTTCGGTCATGTTCGGATGAGTTTAGGGGCAGGAAAAACTTCTTTCCAGGGCCGAAAATTAGGTTTTGGGTTCGATTTCGTTTCGGTTTTGCTATTTTTGAATGTTCGGCCAAGTTCGGCCAAACCGAACTCAACTGAACCGAACTATCGAACCCGAACTCAGGTTTTGAACCAAACGACCGAACATCCGAACTGCGTTCTGTTCGCCCATCCCTAATCATGTGTAAATTTTAGAAATTATACAGAGAAGGCTAATAGGCCTATAGTTGGTTGGGTTCTTCTTATCTCCCTTCTTGTATATAGGAACGACTATACTAATCTTCCAATTTCTTGGAATTATAATAGTCGTATTTATCAGAGTGAATAAGTGTGCAAGAGTGGGAATCCACCATTCAGGCAAGATTTTAAACACTTCTCCAGGAATACCATCTATCCCAACTGCTTTCCCACTTTTAAGCTTTTTTATAGCCTCCATCACTTCCTCAGATGAAACCTCCTCCCATAATGGGAGCTCTTGGTTTGTCCAATTAGTACTCCTTTCCATCTCATAAGCACTAAATAATTTCTCAAAATGTTCTGTCCAAACTGATTTGTGGATCATCACTTCTTTTGGGAGTCATCCTTGCCTGTTTGGTTCATTCACCAGTCTCCATAAGGCCCTCATACAGTGGCGGTGGGCTGCCTAGGAAGGGAGGGGCAATGCCCCTCCTGGTCCCAGGACTCTCCCGATCGGCCGGCCCCGAGTTGGTCTGACAGAGAGAGAGAAAAAAAAGTGGCTGCGTGCACCGCGGTGAATGTACAGAGCCACCTCGAAGAACCTGGTTTAGAGTAGCAACCTTCAGAAGGTTGCTGCTCTAAACCAGGTTCTTTGAGGTGGCTCCGAACATTCTCACCGGTTGTGTGAGAACATTCTCAAACCCCCCCTCCCCCCTGAAAGGCTTCCTAAGGAAGTCTTTCAGGGATAAAAGGGAGGCGTTTTCTCCCTTTATGTGGAATGGGCGGCTAGAAGCGCCATTCATTCCACATAAAGGGGGCACTATTCCATTGCGGGGGACAGGCAGGGGGAAAGTCCATACCAGGGCGCTGCATACAGGCACCCTGGTATGAACTGCAGTGTCCTGTCTGTGCAGGGAGGGGGGCGGCTGAGAGCTCCTGCCGCGCACGCAGTTCTCAGCCCCCCCTTCCCTTCCTCCCTCCCTCCTCCCTCCCTGTTGAGTCAAACTGACTCAACTCTGGAAGGGAGGAGGGGAACTTGGGGAAGCCCAGCTGCATGGCAGCTCCCAGGCCCGATGGAACAGTTCAGGCCTGAGAGCTCCTGCGCAGTCACCAGGAGCAGGACAGAGGACAGGACGTAGAGGATGGAGCCTGAGGAGCCGAACCGCTGCTGGTGAGTAAATTGGGGGGGAGGGGACAGCCGGGGGCGCATGGTGGGGAGAGTGGGGGGCACATGGTGGGGGAGAGTGGGGGTACACAGGGAGGGGTGGGTTAGAGATGGGGGGCTGGGAGCCAGGGCTCCTGGGTTCACTGGGAGAGGAGTGGGGGGCTAGTGGGTTAGAGCAGGGGGAGGGGTGGGTGGGAGCCAGGACTCCTGGGTTCCCTGGGAGAGGAGTGGGGGGCTAGTGGGTTAGAGCAGGGGCCCAGGGGGCTGGGAGACAGGACTCCTGGGTTCACTGGGAGGGGAGTGGGGGCTAGTGGGTTAGAGGAGGGGGTGCTGGGAGGCAGGGCTTCTGGGTTCTTGCGGAGGGGAGTGGGGGCTAGTGGGTTAGTGCAGGGGGTACTGTGTGTGGTAAAACGAAGGTTTGGAAATCCTGAGATGTAACTGCAAGTCATGAGATTTCAGTTGTGTTCAAAATGCTGGAAATGGGATGTGCATGGTAAAATTGGACTCAGGCTGTGACTGGGGTGCTTTACAAGTATGGGTCCCTGTGTTTTGTAAGCATGATGTGCATGTAGACTGTGTTTTCTTCCATCCGATGTTAACTCTGGGAACTCCTTGCTGCTCGGTTATGCTAGTGTTTTGGGTGTTATGCCAGTGTTATGCCAGTGTTTTGGGTGTTTCCCTGTGTTTGGGGTTTATAAATTATTTATTTTAAGCTTGATGTGCATGTAGACTGTGTTTTCTTCCATCCGATGTTAACCCTGGGAACTCCTTGCTGCTGGGTTATGCCATGCCACTGGCCTACCGTCCCCCTGGCTCCACCTACTGTCCCCCTGGCTCCGCCTACCATCCCCCTGACTCCGCCCCTAGGCCCGCCGGCCCACCCTTACTACCCCAGTGCCCCTCCAACATCAAAACCCACCAGCCGCCCCTGCCCTCATATCCTTTTCTTTTAAGGTATCTAGCATTTTTTACCATTGATCTTCATTATATGCTTGCTTTTTATTATCTATTAAATCTGTATAAGCTCTCCTCATCCTCCTATACTTCCCCACTATCTGGAGATTACTGTGCTTCTGTATTTTGTGTGCAGCGCTCCTCAATGCATTTCTTGCAAACTTACAATCTTTGTCCCACCAGACCAGTTCCCTCCTACAGAAGGGATTTCCTGGCTTAGTCTTAGGCCTAGGGGGCATGGTAAGGAATCATTTTAGTTCAGCAGAGAACTGAGTCCAAAGGTCTAAGGCCTGTATCACGTCCGTGGTGGTCTGTATCTGATTACACAATTCCCTCACCTCCACCTGACCAAGGAGGCCAAGTACCTCTGCTTCTAAGTTTGAGGACCAGCATGCCAACCTGCTATGACCCATATATCTATCTTTGCCTTCGGAAGATAGGCTCTTAAATGCTCTCTTACCTCTCAAAAGAAGCTGGAAGGGAAAATGATGGCTTACAAAAGAGTCCCCTATCTGGAAAGATATTAAACAGTTATCCAGATTAGGTGACAGTAAAACATAATTGATAACGTTACCCTCTCCAGTTCCTGTATAAGTCAGTCCACCATTGCTGTCTCCCTTACAATTCCCATTCAATATCCTAAGAGCTAAGTAAATAAATCAGGATGTAGAACAGTGGAAGTAAATAAATCAGGATGTAGAACAGTATTTTAGTATATTGGAGGGCCCACTGGCCACTAAACAAGTCTCGATCAGTACCCAACATTACCAGTTTGGGCCGAGTACTGCAATTTCAATGGGTTTACCTGTTTTTGTGGGTGTGCATGTCAGCTCTAGTTGTGAATTTAATCCTGCTCCAAATGGGGCAGAGCCTTTTAGAAAGCGGACCGATGAGTGTCTTCACTCCACTCCTGTCCTGCATGTCTCCACCCTCTGGGAAAAAATTGGGGGCTTCACCTAAGAGCCCCAGAGAGGATGGGTGAAAACCCAGAGATAGTAATCCTATCCCTAAGGGAGCAGAGGGGCAGATTAAGAAGACGTGTTTTGCAAGGTGACTTTTCTAACTATCACTACACTTTTAATAATTATGTTCCCAATGAAAAGAAACAAATCTGTCAGAAAATCAATAAGCACCGGGACTGAAACCTTGCTAATCAGAATGGGGTTTCTATCTTGCTACTCATGCAGAAGCTGAATATTAATTCCAATCACACCGCCCCCCGGCAGGTCTCCGTTGTGGTCTGCTTCTCTCCTACTTCATTTCTCTACACTCTGACTGCCTTGGCAGCACCTAGTAGCATGTCTTCCAGTCCCAAAGTAGGTTCAGTTCCGTTTCAGTGAAATGCAGGATGATCAGAGACATTTGAGGGAAGGGGTATAGTTAGAAAGTTTGGTGGCGGCTCTTTATTCAGGGAGACTTTACCCCTTTTCAGAGTGTTGTGATGTTGTAATGCTCTGAAAAGGAATGGCCACCCCTTCCTGACGTGGTCTCAACCCCTCATGGACCAGACCATCTGAAGTCTTAGGTGATGGGGTTGAGAAATGCCCCTTCTTTCTCCCTCACTTCTCCTGTAAGTGCCCGTGATTCAGGGCTACTTTCTCCACCACTTTTCCTCAGAAACGGAAAGCTAGAGACTGCTTGAGGTTGAGTGATATCTTCCTGATTGGAGTCTTGATACTGCATATTTAAGGACAACTGACCAGTCTGACATCCTGCCTTTGCAAGGGAAGACCCCTCCCTCCTCACCAGAGTAACTGACTACTCAATTCCTGATCTCTCGGTCCTTATCTTGAAAAGAACCTGTACACTACCTGGAAAAGAAAGGCTTGGGCCCTGAAATGCATAGCCTAGTAGACAAGATGTTAGACTTGGATTGGGGAGACCAGGCTTCAGTTTTGGCTTAGCCATGAAATCACTAGGTGGCCTTGGGCAAGTCACTGTCTCTCAGCCTCAGCTCCCCAATTAAATACCTCAATTGTGAGGTATTTAATTAGTGGTTGGCAAATAATGCGTGACCACTTTCTATGTGCATGATCCCCACCGACTGTCTTGTGTAATCCCGCATTGCGGGATTTTGAAACATTGTGCGAGCGCGTTGCGCGTTGCGTGATGGTGACCCGCTCATCTAAAAGCAGCCTATACTACTGGTCCTGATATTCGAAGCAAATCTGTTGTTCATCGACTCCAACCACTTCAAACACAATCCAATGGATCAGAAATTTGTCAGACATTTATCCTGTTTCATTCAGATATTTAATCCTGTTGCATATTTTGGATTCCTGACTGTTTGGATTATTTGGTTATTCAATTTATTGATTATTCCATTTATTTTGCATGTGTAATATAGCACCAAAACTGAATAAATAAATAACTTAACTAAATAAACCAAATAACTGAGCAAACCCAACAAATGGATGCATATGTATCCATTTCAGATGTGAATATTATTCAGTCAGATGGTTATCCAAGTATGCAAATAATATTCACAAATACAAAAAACCACTTATTTGTTTCGATGGGTGGAGGTGGTGGCGAAGGCCACCTTTGCCAGTTGTATCTGGTGCGGAGGATGCATCTATACATCTCCAGGCCGAACCTAGTCTTCCTCATCCATGCCTTTGTCACCTCGAGGCTCGACTACTGCAACGCGCTCTATGTGGCGCTGCCCTTGTTCCTGGTTTGGAGGCTGCAGCTAGTGCAGAATGCAGCGGTCCATCTCCTGACAGGGACTGGTCGTCGGGAGCATATAGCACCTATGCTCCGGACTTTGCACTGGTTGCCAATAGCGTGCCGAGCCAGGTTCAAGGTATTGGTAATGATCTATAAGACCCTTTACGATCTTGACCCCTTGTACCTCAGGGACCGCCTCACCCTCCGTGCCCCAGAGCGACTCCTTCGGTCTGCTGGGGGTGCTTTCCTGGAGGTCCCCCGTGTGAAGCGGGGGGCCACAATGGAGAGGGCATTCTCGGTGGCCGGACCACGTCTTTGGAATTCCCTCCCGGAGGAAACTCACC
>QEPC01005362.1:1398429-1416977 GCA_003113815.1 Sphenodon punctatus | reverse complement strand
TGAGGGGGTTTCAGGGCATGCAGTGTCATCAGTATGCTGATGACACTCAGCTCTACCTCTCCTTTTCCATCGACCCAGGCCATGCAGTCTCCTTATTTTCCCAGTGCCTGTCAGCTGTGGGGGCTTGGATGAGGTCAAGCCATCTGCAATTGAATCCTGACAAGACGGAGGTGATGTTGGTGGGCGAGGACTTGGGGGACCTGGGGGTGGTTGAATCTCCTATTGTTCAGGGGGTTCGCCCTCCCATGGTATCTCAAGTACGGAGTCTGGGTGTGCTCCTCAATTCGCGGCTCAGCTTGAAATCTCAGGTTGCGGCCGTGGCGGGGAGTGCGTTTCGGCAGTTACGTCTTGTCCGGCAGCTTCGGCTGTATCTCAGACTCCGACCTCGCCACTTTCATTCATGCCTTCATCACCTCGAGGCTGGATTACTGCAATGCGCTGTATGTGGGGCTGCCCGAGAAGCTGGTCCAGAGGCTGCAGCTGGTGCAGAATGCTGCGGCCCGTCTCCTTACGGGGGTAGGTCACAGGGAGCGCATGACACCAGTGCTCCAGGCTCTGCACTGGCTGCCTATAAAGTACCGGGCCAGGTTCAAGGTGCTGGTTTTAACCTTTAAAGCCCTTCACGGCCTGGGCCCTGCTTATCTGCGGGACTGCCTCACTCCCCATGTGCCCGTGCGACCCTTGAGATCACCCGTGGGAGCCTTTTTGGAGGTTCCCCGGGTGAGGCAGGTGGCCACTGATGTTAGATCTTTTTCGGTGTCCGCCCCTGTGCTGTGGAATTTGCTCCTGGAGGAGGCTCGGTTGGCTCCCACTCTCCTGCTGTTTCGGCGTGTATGTAAGACCTGGCTGTTCCGTCAGGCTTTTGGCAAGGGGTAGGGGTGGGGTTGGGGGTGGGGTTTTCCCCCCACATATTGTAATTTTAAATTGTTGTAGATTTTTAAAAACAAAATTGAATATTGTTCGCCGCCCCGGGCTGCCCGGAGGGCAGGAGGGGTGGGATATAAATTTTAAATAAATAAAAAAATAAAAAAATAAATTCTCAAAATAAGGTCACAGAAGCAAATTTTTGGGATCCTCTGTCCTCTCTCTCTCTCTCTGTTGGGGTCCTGCCACCATGTTCATATTTCTTTCCAGCTCTGGGTACATGATGTAGTTCTCAATCTGTGGCCTTGACAAGGTCTGCTGTAGTAGAAAGTTTTCCCACGAGTCAACAGACCAGAAAGAGTTCCATGGTCTGCATCTCACCATAATCACAGATATCTATGTCCTGTAGAAAGCCCCAATTTCTCATGTTGTTCTTTGGCCTGCCAACCTTCATTCAAAGGCGAGTTAGATGCCTCCAAATTGGTCCGCTAAACTCTGCCCCTGTTGGAAGATGTTTTTACATCCTTGCTGAAAACATCTAACTATGTTAGCCGCTCCGAGCTGTTCTGAGGAGGGGTGGGATGTAAATTAACATAATAAATAAATCAATAAATAAATGTTTGCCACAGCCTAACTGGTCATTGCAGTCTGGACAGAGCTGCAGAAGGCTTCAGCCCTCACCTGCAATGGCTCTAAAACAGCTCCAAGGAAAGAAGAAGGCTGTGGGTAGCCATGGCCATCCTGTACACATTATGGCCATCTCCTGATGCCAGTCCATTGGCAGATGACTTTGGCACTAGTAGGATCCCGCTTCGCAATAGTCACAGCTAGTTCCACGGACCAGCTGTGGACCATGCACCTTGAAGACCACAATTTGGAAACCCATAGGTTAGACAATAATAAAAAGTTAGTTCTATACAGAGTGAGAATTTGGGACAGTGTGACATTGAGTTAATTTCCAGATGAGAATGCTCCTGAGCACTGGGAAAACAAGCTATGAAAAGCCCATTGAGATTGCTGGACTTGTTCACAGTTGCTATGTCAGATACACAAGGGCGGTGAGGCATTCAAACAAAACTTGTCAACAGGCCTGCTGACAGAATTTGGAGCCAGCCCTGGCACATCTGGATAGATGGGGGCGCCCTACCTCCCATCCTCGTGTCATAAGCTTTGAAATCAATTTCTCTGAAGACCATACTTGTACTTTACTAAGACACATATTACTTGCATTTATTATTTTACTCCTATTTTAATGTATACGATGGCCCTTTTTACACAGACACTCTAACACCGATAAAATGGGTGTTTTATTTTATTATACATGGTATAATAAACACTGCAGCCCTGCAACATTGTCCCTTTTCACATGAGATGCCTTCACCCAGTTTCGCTGGGTGGAGGCGTCTGTGTAAACACCACTTGTGGTGGGTGTAGGTGCGTGCATGCTCCCACGCAACATCCATCTCCCCCCACCCACGGAGCAACAGACTCTACTGCCGATTGCTCCGTGGGTGGGTGGAGATGGGTGTTGCGCGGGAGCATGCACCTACACCTACACCCACCGCAAGTGCTGTAGTGTTTACACAGATGTCTCCACTCATCTCCACCAGAGAAATGCACCCCACCCACTGTAAGTGGTGTTTACACAGATGCCTCCACCCATCTCCACCCAGCAAAACTGGGTGGAGGCATCTCGTGTGAAAAGGGCTGCAGTGTTGCCGGGCTGCAGTGTTGCCCTGTACCATTTATAATAAAATGTAACACCCATTTTATCGGTGTTAGTGTCTGTGTAAAAAGGGCCTAAGAAAGAAAATTCATGTAGATTTGGGGGGCCCCACTGAGCATGGGATCCCAGTACAATTGTACCCCCATGCCTCCTCTCATCAAGCCTGCTCACCAATATCTTAGTGTTTGTTTTTCTGTTTTAAAATTAGCTTGCGATGTTCCAAAATCAATTTGGGTTTTGATTTTTTCCCCCCGTGACAAGAAAATTACATTCATTTAATGAAATCTGACACGACAGGCAAGTGTTGCTGTTGGCTGTCCAACGGTAGCTTTGCAGTTTCATATCCAAAATACATGTCTCATCTTGCTACTGACAAGGCCGCCTTTTGGCAGAAAGAACTAACCATTAAAATAGATTATTTTTGTGAAAAGAATGACTTGCTTTTCACTTTATCTGCTCCACTTTGTCTGTAATTGTATGTATTACTGTCTGGAGGGTGCAAATTGTGGATCTTGCCTGTGAATTCAGCCTTTATCCTTCAGCAGGGACACATGTTGACTGTGTTGCTGAAATTTGCAATGATTTTTGCAGAATTAGCCAATCTTCGCAGTGCCATACTGAAATTGCAGTGAAACGGCAGTGGGAGCCATCTGCAGGATCGTGGCTCAGGCATAAACATGTCGCCTGGCATCAAACTAAAACTGTTGCTGCAGCTGCTGTCTGTCAGGGAGGTGGGACCATGACCCCTGAGGGTGAATAGGTGCCTGGGAGATGAATAGTTTGGCGGGGGGGAGGGGCATGTCTTAGGGCCCTATGTTTTGGTGAGCGAGGTCTGGGGCTTTAACATGAGGTGGGAATTCTGGGATGCTGAAATTTCAGAGGATTTGAGTGGTGTTTGAGTACAAAGTTGTGATTCTATGTCAAACCTGTTTAAAAAGCATGCTGGTAAGCAAATGTGCATGTTCAAACTACTGCATCATGATGCAAATCAAGTTAATTATGCAAATGTTAATACTCGTGGTGAATTTGCGGAATTTGGCTTCACTGGTTGCAGAATTTAAGATTTGTTGGTGCAGTGAACTTGGGTCTTTCCCCTTGAGCATGCACCTAGGGCTGAAACTTGCTCTCGTTTTTTTCCCTATTGTCATTGAGAATCAAGCTTCTCGGCTCGATTTCTACAAGAATTTAGAATCGAGAAAACCCCTGTTTCTCAACCCCTTTTGAGATTTTTCTCGATTTATTTACCGCATATGTGCTGTGTCCCACGCTTAGTCTGTGTTCCACATCTGTCCATTGTCTGTCTGCCTGTCTATCTGTCTGTCTCTCTCTTGTCTCTCCTTTTCTGCAGCCAGTAACTGCACGCTGGGGGGGGGAACAAGAAGAAGAACACTGGATGTGCAAAATGGCTGTCGCTGTTCTGCACATGTGCAGCCCTTTTCCAAAATGGCGCCATTCTACACAAGCACAGCCCTTTCCCAAAATAGCGCCAGCAGTGTCGCCACCATTTTGGAAAAGGGTGGCCAGTCTGCATTTGAGCAGAATGTTCCGTTGGCCACTTCATGCATGCACAGTTGCTTTTTTCTTTCTAAGCGAGATTCTCATACCATTAGCAAGCTTTTCTCAAGAACTTGCAACGTGTTTTTGATTTTTGTGAAAATCAAAATAGATTCTTGTTTCAGCCCTAATTTCTCATCTCAGCTACATCTACTCGTTCAGCACTTGAGGGTAGGGACCAAACCCAAGTCCCAAATCCAGGAATTATGAAAGGGCAAAGATATTCTAGTCATGGGCTGTATTTGGCAGAGCTGAAATGAATATTTGCAATATCTGTCAAATTGGCTTCTTTGGTTTGGGTCTAATGAAGTGATAACAAACTGCTATTGGTCAGCGATCCATATCCATTATTCCAGTTTGATTATTTCATTGGTTTGGTTTTTTCAGGTTGTTCATTTTGGTATTTCACTTACTTAGTTTTCTGAGTGGCCCAGACGGAATTCTGTCTAAAGGGCACCTGTCAGATATTCACCTGGAGCAGGCTGTGGGTGCTCTGGGGCAGCCCCACCAGTGGCACTCTGGGAGTACGCTGCACAGGGTGGGCCAGCCAAACTTGAGGCAATGGCTGAACATGGGGTATTTTCAGACGTTATGAAACCACGCTCAACCACAATCAATCGGCAGTGGTGGTGAATGGTCCCATAACATCTGTTTGAATCCTGCCAGATGTTCACCACAGTGAACCACTGGCGGGAATCAAAATAACCACGCTTTCGAGGATGGTTCGGGGACCATCTCTGAAAGCATGGTCAAAGTGATTCCCGCTGGGGGTGAACACCTGGCAGGAATCACTTCCCCCCCAACAGACGTGACGTTAACACGCTCAACTATGGTGGAATTCACCGTGGTTGAGCGTGTCAGCGTCATGTCTGTTCCCTGACCACGGCCTGGAATCGGTGGCCATGCTCGCCGCTGATTCCAGGCCGTGGTCAATCTCGCGGGGGGCGGGCGGACTGATGGGGGAGCGTGGGCGGTGGGGCTGTGTGACTGCACGTAGCATCGCGCAGCCATGCCCCCTTCCCAGATTCCCCCCCGGGATCAGCCAGCATATCTGTTGACGTGTCGGTATTGATCCCGGCGGGGAATCAATAGGGTGATTCTGTGATGGGGCGAATGCTACCCTGTCACGTCTGAAATCACCCATGGACCTGCTGCTCATCTGTTGGGCAATGATGCAGCTCCATCATGCCCAGCCATTTGTTGCTACATTCAGCACCATGGAGTTGTGGGTGCCTGATGAGAGTATTGGGTGAGCACCTGCAACTCTATGGTGTGTGTGTGTGGGGCAACACATGAGCATATCATGGCCCGGCAACACTGCTGGTTCCCCTGTTGCAGACCCAGGAAGAGCTGTGATCTGGAGTCTGTGGGTGCGGGCCTCCGGCAGGTTCACCATTTGCCTAAAAACTCTCAATGTGTAATGATGACCCCTAAGAGCACGTTCACAGGAGATGAAGAACCCACTGTTTCCCTGGATATTTCTTTTTAATCTTGTAAGAAGATTAGACAAAAAACCCACAAATGTGAGGAGGCAAACCTCCTATCTCTCTCAAGTGCATTGCTTGTAATGCAGGAAGGGACACTCCCCGCTTTTAGTCTACCAGCCTCAGAGAGGGATATGGGACAGCTGTGCAGCACCTTGGGATCATTATCTGCAGCAGTGGCAACATTCAAGGGTGGGGGAGGAACTTGTGAAAAGAGAGAAGATGCCACTGAAAAGAAATAAAGCACAATTGTTCTCTCCCGCGGTAAATTTAAAATATACTCTTGTAAATGCACCCAAAATTTTTGTAGGGTCAGATCTAATGTGGATTTACATAAGTCCTTGCAGGGTGAGGGTGTCACCACTGAGGAGCAGCTCTTTATATGAGACAAATGGCTAATAAGTCAAGATGGGTGTGAACTGAGGGGTTGGGCAGGAAGTTGCAAGCCAGTTGAGAACACCAGCTATAAAATACAGAGTCAGGAGACGGGCATTTTCAGATGGACAAACTATCTCGGGATAATTAGAATAATCTCCGGTGATTGTTAACCCGGGATAACAAAGTGGTACCTGTTTAGATGGACATTTCTGTCCCTGGATAACTTTATTCTGGGATAGCCAAGTGACCAGCACATTGATTTTTATTCCGGTGATTAGAGTCTCTTGGATGAATTTCAATCCCATGGTGCTTTTGGTTCGTGCGCTCAGTGCACTGATTTCTGGGATTGAAGAAAATCTGATTTTCTTGATTTTTCTGATTTCTGAGTTGAAGAAAATAGAAACTCATCCCTTTGTTCTGTGGGTATTTAAACCTGATGCTCCACAATGCATTGTGGAATGATGACGGTGGTAATATGATTGCCCCACAGTCATGTTCTCCTAGATCCCATAGAGGTAGAAAATGCCTAGACAGCCTATCAGGTGTTGCCATTGGATTCTGTAGTGCTAGTCACTGGGATAGTGACTATCCCGGGATAATTTAATAACTGGGTGTTATAAACCCCAGAGAATTGGATTTTATAACACCCTAACATTTTTGTTATTTTGGGATAATAATAGCTGTTGACAGCATCCAGACAGACATGCCAGGATTAAAGCAATTATCCTCGGATAAATGTCTGTCTGAAAACGCCCTTAAGGAAGGACCTCCAGAGAAGGGCTCAGAAATGCAAGGGTGAACTAGAACATTTTTTCTTGTTTGTGGGACTGGCTCCTGCAAAAAACTACCCTGAAATGGAATCCTAGCTCTTGAAAATCCACATCTGTGGAGATGACTCAAGCTCTGTTTGTCCTTTACTAGTAATCTCTTTAGATGAGACACAGCATAAGCATCCCATTAAAGTTATGAAATAGTGAACTTTCCATTTCAGTTGGCATTTCAATTCTGGGCCCTTCTCTTTATGTCGTTCGACATTGTCTGAATAAATTACCTTCCCAGATTGCATTTCTTTTACTTGGTTTCAAATCAATCCAGATGTGAAGGGGGAGGAAGGGCTGGATATTTTATACGAATGCATAACACCATTCAGTTGAGTAATCCAGATGTGAAAGGGGAAGGCATTTTTCAATAGCTGCTAAACTGTTGAACTGTTTAAGGGCTTGGAGAACTAAAAAATAATTTTAAAAAAATAGCTTTCTAGATTTGAACCGTAATCTGAATGAAGAATGTACCCTTGGGTCTGTATAATTTAGGAATAAAGTCCTAAAAGTTCCTATGCTTCCAATACAAAGAGAACACATAGAACATTATTTCCTGTATGTATTTTGAGAGAGCTGTAATAGGTAGTGGATTTATTATTTGTAATAATACAAATTCATATTTCCAGCTAGCCCCATTAATGTTCAAAAAACAGCTGTCACCGGAATGGGGACTATCATATCTGATTTTTTTAGTATTTTGGGTGTGTGTGTGTGTCAAGGTTTCCAGATGTTAGGTACAGGTATTTTGGGAAGGGGGGTTGTGTTCGTTTTGTAATGTCATTGGTATCACTCCAGAAATTATGCATATGGCAATAGTGCAAATATTGCAAAATGATGTAACCAAATTGCCAAAATAACCAAACTATAAAATTAGGGGTGTGCAGCAGGCACATCTTCATCTTTGTTTTCATTACCCCAAGCCCCTTCGTTTTGGGGGGATTTTGTAAACGACTACCGTTTTCATTTATTTTGTCATTTTCTTTTTATTAAAAATAACACAAATAAATCACTGTGCATGCACAAATGGCCACTGGACCATTCTGTGCATGCAAGCCCTTTTTCCAAAACAGTATCTGTGCCATTTTGGAAAAGGGCCACACATACACAGAACAGCACCAACAGTATTTTTTGTGCATGCACAATAGGTTTTTATTTTTAATAAACAAAAAATAGAAACAAAAATAAAGGAATCAAACAAATGTTGTTTGGTTATTCATGTATTTTTCTTACTTTAATTATAAAAACATTAATTTTTGAAACTAATTAAAATGACATGAATTGCACACTCCCGTGTAAAACCAAGGGTGCAGTCACATGAGGTAGGGCTGGCCCAATCCCCCTGCCTGCCTTGTGTGGGCAATTGCAGCCGTCACACTTCGGGTGGGCAAGGAAGCAGGCCACGTGATCAGCCCCCATGTGGGGAATCCAGGCAGGCAGACCGGCCACTGTCAGAGATCCGGCCACAGGGGAGGAGCTGGCCACATACACAGGCAGCCAGACCTGCTCTACCTGCCATCCCCAGGCTCGCTCGCTTGCTGGCTGACCTCTCCATGGGTGGGGTAGCACGGGGACCAGCCACACAGGAGGAGTTAGGCAGAGGTATCCCCACTGTGGGCAGTGCTGCTACATGTTACATTTCAGGCCTCCCCCGATGGATGTATTGCATAGCAGCTGGCTGCCCATCCTGCTCTGAGGCAGGGTGAACACCTAGTGACTACTGGGCATAAGATTCCCTGCACTGTGGGGTAAGACTGCCTGATGTGTGGTAATGATGCCCGAATCGGATTAGCTTCAGTAGTAATAGAGTATCCTTGTCATCAAACTGATCGTTATCAGTTTGACAGGTCATGTGGGGTGCTAAGCCACTGGAAGTCCCGCCCTCCCCGCCTGTTCCCTGGGCTGAAAGTCCCACCTTTGGGTGGAAGTGACGTGGAAGGAGGAAGTGACGTGGGGGGTGGACGTAATGTGGAAGTGGCTAATGCTTCCTGGTCAGGGTGAAACGGGGGCCCACCCTGAACCTGGAAGGTCCCTAAATGTCAGTCCAGGATAGGCTACTGTTTCTGGGGTAGGGTCACTTGCAGAATTGGGGTCATGTGATGGTTCTAACCACTCAGATAACTGAACTGAACCAATGGATGAAGGTTTTGTCATCCTAACCCAATCTGTTTTGGAGAAAAATTGACCAATAGGCTGCCATTTCTGGGGTAGGGTGACTTGCAAAATGGGAGTCATGTGAGGGGTCAAACCACTCAGCTGACTGAGCTGAACCAACGGATGAAGGTTTCATCATCGTACCCCACTCCATTACAGAGAAAAGTGGACCAATAGGCCATCGTTTAACATTGTGAACTATGGGCTTATTGCATGCCCATTGTGATCTAGTAATGTCTTTTCTGGGATATTTTAAGATTTTTTTAATGCTGGGGAGGGCTGGTTTAAACCTCCCTCCCCCTCTCCCCCTGTTTTATCTTGCTGCTTGTGGGGTTTTAATATTGAGAAGTATGCATGTTTGACCTTTTCACCTTGGGAGCTAGCTTTGTCTCTTCTGGCTTACTTGGGCCTAACCAAAGTTTTTTTAAATGTTGGGCTCCAAGGCTTTAAGCTGGTTTTTCTCTGCCCTAAAGGCCTGCAGAAAATTATGGGGCCCAGGGGTCACATCGCGAGGTGTTTGCATGCACTGCTTTGATTGAATATTGGGCTTGGCTAATCTGTTTTCTCTTTTCATAAGTGTGCTGAATGGTGTTTTAAATGGTTTTCTCAAAATGCTATGGATATAGTAAAAAAACCAAAACTTTTATCCACTGTTTATCTGACTGCTTGTGGCTTTAACATTGAGAGCGTTGCATGTGTTTATCCTAAACGTTTCTATTTGCTAGGGCCTGTGTTTAAAGGTGGCTTTTCTTTCGGGGGGGCTGGTATAAAAATCTTATGGGGGCCTGGCACCACACAGAGGGGTGACTGTACAGTTAAGATTAAATAAAGGGCGGGGGGAGTAATTTATTTATTTTTTTCAAAAGTTTCATGTATGGGTATTTTTAAATGGCTTTTCTCATATGCTGTGGATGTAGTAAAAAGTGCTTTTACTTTTTAAAAAAAAATCTGACTGTTTGGTGATTTCAACATTGAGAGCTATGCATGTGTCTCCTATCTTTTCTAATTGCTGGGGCCTGTACGTAAAGGGGAGTTTTTCTACACATCCATAGTATTTACTGCCTCTAGGCCCTGTGGTGAATTTTAAAAATTATTATTATTATTATTATTATTAATAATAATAATAATAATAATTATTATTATTATCAATAACAATAATTACTAATAATTATTATTAATAATAATTAATAATACTTTTTCTACGTAGACCATAATCTTTTCAACATGTCTGGACATATAACTTCCCCCTAATGAGGGTAAGTGTCTATTTATTTTAGTTCTGGGAGGAACAGCAAAAAGAAATAAATATTGACCCCCTCTTTTTTTTCCCCTTCCAGACCTGCAGGCAGTTTTGGGTGAACTTAAGGAAATAACCGCCAGACAGATATTTGAGGACAGTGATGGTATGTTTTATCCTACTTGATTTCTTTAGTCTCATTAAGCATACCTTTCTCTGCAAGATCGGGTACTATTAAATGCGCTCTGTTCTTTATACCCTACAGGCCACCCAGTTGATGCAACCTTTTCCCCCACTGGAGGAGTCAGCAGAGGTGTTCCAGCACCTGAACGTGTGTTTTTATTTAAAAGGACAGACTTGTCTCTTAAAAGGAAGTGTGGTGAAAGTGGACACACAGGCCAAGGGTATGCTTAATAATAATAATAATAATAATAATAATAAAAGGTTATGAGGTATTTAAAATCAATTTCTGTGATTTTTTGATTTTTTTTTTAAAGTCTCAAACATTATTCTCTATTTTTATCATCTAGAATTGTTCCACCCCTGCAGCATTCAGAAGCAGTGGCCGTGACACATGCCCCGAAGAGGAGTGCAATAAGACCTGTTGTTCATACTGAGCCTGGTAAAAATATACAGAACTCGCAGCACAGTCCTAACCCCATCCCTCTTGTGATAAGGAAACACACACACCCCACAAAATTATTTAGGGTCTAGTGTGGCAGCAGCTGCTGCTTCAGAGCCAGAGACCACGATGCAGTCACCGAATCAGCCCACCGTACAGCCTCTTACACTGAGTGGCTCCGGTAATAATGTACACCACACACCTGAAATCTCTTCTCCGCTGCCTCTTCATGTGAGCCCCCCAAATATAAATCAGGGACTCCCTAATCTACATGCCACTGTAGCCTCTTTGGATTATAAAAATGCAGCCAAGTTTTTTTCAAGAGCTGGTGAGCTACATGCTTACCTTAAGAGTAAGACAGAAGAGGTGAAATACCATTTGATACAATGGGTGAAAACAGACATGACGCTAACCACCCTTTAACCACCCTTGGTGGTTATTTATGCGTGTTGCAGGGTTGTATTGGTGCCCTATGCAGCCCTGCAACATGCATAAATAACCACCAAGGGTGGTTAAAGGGTGGCTAGCGTCATGTCTGTTTTCACCCAATATTATGCTTAGTGAGTTTAAACAACAAATGAAACATTTTGTAACCTGATGTCATGGGCGTTTCTGATTACTGACCCACAACATTATATTGATTGTGTTAAAAATCTGGAGGATCTATGTACTGAATTAAAGGTTCCTAAAGTGTTTGGGAACGTAAAGTGTTGTAACTGGAGTTTCCAAAACAAAAAACTTTCCTTTTCAAAACCATTTCACCACAGATAGTTCTCACTACAAAGCCCTTTCCCCTGAGAAAGTCATTTTTGCATTGTGTCTGATAGGTGTGAAACCAGTAAGAATTCCCAGTTAGGGGATTCTTCTCATCTTCCCCATAGCATTTTATGAATCTGTGGAAGCAGCAGCCTTCAAATTCAAAAGCAGTCGGTTCTGCCCTAATAACGGCATACTCGTCTAAGTGTTCCAATTGGAGCCCAAAGCAATGCCACTACTTAGGTGTTGGAAGTTGAAACTTGCTAAGCTTTACAAGCTTCTACATGGGCTGCAGGAGTTGTGATTGTACCATGATACTGTCTCAGTCATTTTTGTGAACAGGAAGGGTGAGTGGGAACCCCCTCTGGGTGACTATTTAGGGGAGCTGATAAGCAAACTTCCCCCAGATGAGTACATTACAGAATACGCATCAGGGGGTCCCAAAACATACAGCTTCAAGATCTGCAGCAGGAAAGTGTGTATGAAAGTGAAGGGAATCATGCTGAACACAGCTAACTGAAAAAAAATCAATTTTGAGAACCTAAAAGCTCTTGTGGAGAATTATAATCCACAGGAGGAGAATCCTAAAGAAATCGTGATTCAACATTCTGCAATAGTGAGAAACAAAGAGTGCTTTGAAATCCATAACAAACCACTTTAAAAAAACCACACAAAAAGTTGTTTATGATAAGAGGTTCCTCAGAGAAGGTTACAGCAGCATGCTTTATGGCTATTAGTCATGGAACCCCAGTGGCAACATCCTTTCTCTGTTATCATGGGACCTAGCAACTGCAGTAAAACCTACTTTATAAAAAAGCTTCTGGATCATGTGTATAGCTTATTGTCTGTTGTGCCTGAGAATGTCGTATGGTGATATAGCTTTTGGCAGCCTTTGTATAAAGAATTGCAATGTAAATATCCTTTGATTAAGTTTGTAGATGGTTTGCCTGAATCACTGAATGATGATGTGTTGTTTCCTATTGACAGTCAATTGGGATGTGGGGGATGATTTGATGGACTCTGCTTCTGAAAATGGTGAGATTGAGAAAGCATTTATGAAATATTCACATCACAGAAATTTGACTATATTTTATATTGTTTGGAACATTTTTTGCCAGGGTAAGTGGCCTGTTTTAATACTTTATGTATTTTTGATGTGTTTTTAACTGGTTTTATATGTATTTTATATTTTTTTGTTGGAAGTCGCCCCGAGCTGTTCTCAGGAGGGGCGGGGTATAAAACTAGAAATAAATAAAAATAAAATAAAATAGAATGATAAACCTGAGCTGCAAATTTAGGTTTTCTTTTAAATCCCCAGGGACAAATTACAAATTGCTACTCTGGTCTGCAGGGCTGGCCCAAGGCATGTGCCACCAGTGCCCAGGCACATGGCCCCACGGGGGGGGAGGGGCCCCGCGTCACCACGGGCTAGAGACTGACAGACATCACCGGTTTTTGTTTTTTTCCCCACCGGGTGTCTCCGAATTTGTCCTTGGTGGGGGAGGGGCGTAAACTTCCTGGGAATCCCTGGCCAGTTATAAGCTGCAGAGCTGAGCTGACACAGTCAAGTTTCAGGTAAGTAACCAGCTGCCCCTCATTCCCTGAAAATCCTCCCCCTCTCCCAATTATAGCGAGTGCCGGCCGGCCTTTGGGGCCCCGCAGCAAGGCTTGGCACATGGCCCCTGAAACCCTTGGGGTGGCCCTGCTGGTCCGGCAAATGTTCCCAAGCAAAGCAAAATTCTTCATAGAGGCATTTGAAGATGTGATCAAAAAGCTTTGCGAGTTGTGACTATCTGGTGGTGGATTTAAATCCCTCTTTTCCCAAGGAGTACAGATTAAGAAAGGGTGTTTTCCCCATGACTGGCCTGCTGTGTACACTTTGAAAAAACAAAGGCTGGGTATAAAAGGCGCTGATCTTATTAGACATACCCCATTTGGTGGGAATGAATGGCGGTGCTCTTATTGGCCATACCCCATTTGAGATGACTCAGCGTAAGTATGTTGTTGCGTGACAAGAGAAGTCTTCCCCTTCTAAAGCAGCTCGTCAAAGCACCTCTTTCACAGTGAAAAGCTATTTTCTGCGCTGCTTCCAGTGACTTAGTGGCAGCCATCTAATTGCGTTAAATACCTTAAAAGGTAATTTCCCAAACCCCAAAGCAGCTAAGGCAGTTGAAAAAAGGAAAAAAATTATAAAAATCCTCTCTAATAAAAAAAATCTCTTAAAAGAGAGGCATTTGCTGAAGCAGAAGCATGGCTTTCTAGGACCACTGCTTAGTGTCGCCATACCTCTGATTACGGGTCTTTTGACCAGCCAGTGATGGAATGTGCTGAAAAAATGTACTTGGTAACTTCACACCAGCTAGAGCAATTAAGAACCCCATCTCCATCTGAGGAAAGCATCAGATCTGCTGCTACCTGTTCCCTACATGTGGAAATGAATGCCATTCTTCAAAGGCCCAGTTTGGGTGACTACGAGAAGGCTAATCAGTATGCCTCTATCCTTCAAAAAATATTTAACTTTAGTGAAGCAACAGGAGACAGAAAAAGGAAGAATGACTTTATTGCTTCCCCAATCGGAAGACCACCCCTCTACTCCCCAACCTGAGTCTCCCCCGGAATTGGACACAGTCACTCAGGAGGTGCTGAGAGGGATAAATAAGCAGAACCAGACCAATGCGTAGCTTCTGCTGAGTAAAATAAAAACAAATGCCAATCGCACCTCCTGGGATGACAATGGGTACTTTCAGACGTGACGGGGCCTGTATTGGCCCTGTAACGGAATCATCCTTTGATCCCCCACCGGGATCAAACTGGCACGTCCAACAGACATGCCGGCTGATCCTGGCGTGGAATCAGGGAGGGGGCGGGGCCTCATGGCGCAACATGTGACCGCACAGCCCCGCCCTCCCATGCTCCCTCACCGCCCAGCCTCTGGGGAGATGGGCGGGCACCGCAGCCAATGCGGCCGCAGCGCCTGCCCAAATTGACCACAGCCCGGAATCCCACCGTGCATTCCGGGCTGAGGTAGCTGTCCAGATGGGACGGGCCCCTTCATCACGGCGGGGAACGCATTCATCACGTGATCGGGGCCGGCCCCGCCGGTTCTGATGATCACATGGTGAATGTGATTCCCCGCTGTGATTGACGGGGGTGAACATCTGGGGGGGAACTTCCATTCCCCCCATCAGACGTTATGGTCCCTAGCTCACCATGTGGGTATTCAATGTGGTTGAGCGTGGGATTGTAACGTCTGAAAATACCCAATGGTACATTTATGTACAAAGGCAGTCCAATCAGAGGATCTAACATGGTGGACCTGGTTGCGTAGTGCCGCTCAACAGCACGCATTCAAGAAACCACCCACAAGATGGGATGTTTTTCTGAGAGCTATGGCTGACGTTAACATCCCTTCATCTCTAATAAGAAATGTCTCTAACAGAGAGCTTCTGGAGTCCATGAAAGCAGACCCCAACTCAAGTCTGCCTACCTCCTCCGAAACCCCTCTTCATGTCTATAGAAGGAGGTCTGGACTGCTTAACTGGTTCCCTATGTAACGTGTTGTTTTACCATGAAATTTCTTTTGTAAAATACAATTTAAATAAAGCTTGAAATACTTTTCTTAGAAAGAATCACGGTGTCATGTATGTTACTTTAAAGGGGAAGAACAAAAGACACAATATGTCAGTTACTTTTTAAACCCCCCACAAGGGTGTGTGTGCTTTATTGAGGAACATGGGTATGAAATTCACTGCAGGAGACACAAGTCTGGGGTTGTTGAAACATGCCGGACAAAGTCCTGGGTGTGCCCAAGAGGCAGTACCATTTTTTTTTTCATTTTTTTTTTAACAGACTGCTTGACTATTTGATCATTTTATGCTAAAACTATCAAAATACAATTCTAAAATTTGTTCAAAATATAAAGCTTTGCATTGGTGATGTAGAAAAAAACACATAGCGATAATCACAAGCCACAGAGCTTGGGTCTTGTAATTCATTTGTGGTGAAAAACAATCCTACAGCCATTTTTGTTCAAAAATTTTAGAATGCTTCTACGAAACAAAATGCTGTCAGGGGGGTGTCTGTAAGAGTAAAAAAAATCAACCTGGTTGTGTTCTGGCAGGTAGATTGTGAGCCAGTGTTCTCCATGCAGGGTATAGGGGGAGGGGTGTTAACCACTAGACCTACAGGTCTTTGCATCAATCTCCCCTTGGGGAGCCACTCACTCGGGGACACATCCAAAAAAGTCTTTCCCATGTAAGGGTCTGATTATAAAACACATAATAACTGTACCGTGTCTATGTCACATATAATCATACAGTGCGGTTTATCTCTATCACGTTGTCAAAAACAGCATAAACGATCATGTTGATGGTGATGGTAAGGCAGCAGCAAAGTGTATTTCTGCCCTCAGGTTTCCATTTTTAATCAATGAGTAATGGTCACTGCCTTCCTGGTCAGGAGACAGATCGAAGGCAAACAGCGTGTAGCCTGTGCAAACTCCTCATGGTTTATGAGCAACGCAGGATCTTCCATGTGTTTGCCAGAACTTTGTACCAGGTTCGTGTATTCTCTGATGCAGTTTCCAGATGCAATATCTGGCTACAGTGACTTTACGGGGATCTTCTCTACATCCACATAGAGCGCTATAGAATTAATTTCGTAATGTTCAAAATGTAAAGGGTTCCTAGCATAATTCTGCGAAAATGCATTGTTATCCACCAGGCCCAAGACCAGAAGCTTGGGGAGCTGCCCTAGAAACAGATTCTCCTGGTTACTGACATGACTGCTGGTGAGGATGCTGAACACTTTAATTCCCACCCTATCCAATAGGTATTTGGCACTGGAGGTAAGCAGGGCCTCAGCGTGTCCCAAGCAAACTCCCAGTGCCAAATGTACTTTTTTCACAAAGAGCGAGGTGTTTAGAAGCTGCAACACGTATCACCAAGCAGGCTCATTGCTCATTAGACAGAAAGATTAGTTGTTTTGAGTGAGTTTGATCTTTACGTCCACAGCATTTAATAAAAGTTTTTCTTGAAAAACCAGGTCACTGTAGGGGGGCCCCAGCAGCCCAACCTTTTGGCTATCTCTGGTTAGGCATGCCCTCTTCATAAACCCATCATTTCCTGCCTCCAAATCTGTCGATTCGGGTTGTCCAGCTGTGTCTTTATAAAACAGGCCTGCAGTAAATTGTGTGGCGAGGGCATCTCTGCTGTAATTGAGCACAGATTCTATGAAGCCCCTGTAAGGGTAGCAGTTGTTACTCTGATTAATGAGGCAATCCCCCAGTATGACATCCAGCTGACTGAAAATGGAGGCCACTGGGTAGTTCACTAAGCCCACCTCAGTGCCTGCATCGAGATTAGCACCGTTTTCCTTGACAATTTTAAAGGAGAGGTAGAGTAAAGTGTTATTCAAATCTAAATAGTCTATACCATTTCCCGCTATGAAAAAATCAAGAGGTGCCGTCTCTGCCAAGGCCGAGAGAGGTGGGATTTCTATGTACATGCTCTTCTCAATGCTGTTTTTTGTGGGGGGTACTTGAAACAGGTCTAGCTCAGATTTGGTGCATTCCTCAGACCTGCAGTGAATAAAAGCCATGTTGATTAAAAAATATCTCTCTTGCTCATGCTAGCATGTCTCCTCTTTTGCACAGCCTTCCTCCGCTTCTGGCAGGGTCTCCTCCATAGAGCCTTTCTTTTATGGGCTCGAGGGGCCCCACCCATCGCATTTGAGGCTCCTTGCTCTTAACTCCTCTTCTTCTCTGGGCGTTACATACGCCCAGCACCCTCCTGCTTATCAGAGGGGGTGACTTTCTCCAGAACCGCTCAAGAGATGTGGCCCATCACAGTCTTGGCTCTAAATTGGGCGGTTGTTTTGGCATGGGGTTTAATCAACTCAAAGCCCCTTCTTAAAAGAGGAATGACTATTTGAAAGAGGCTATGGAATATCCCCCCTATGCCTGCGCTGTGTATCCCAGGGCCCCCCTGGGAGCCCATATCTGGCTTGGGCTTTGTAATAGTTGGCATAGACCCTAGGGTCCCCATAATTTTTCACAATGACCATCTTAAAAACTTACTGCTTTCTGGGGACATATGTGTAGTTTCATAACCACTTTTCCAAAACAAAATGAGATGTGCTCGTTCTGGTCTGTCTTTATTTCAGTGGTGATATTGTCAATGTGGTGTTTACTCACAGGCACATAGTGAGGCTTGTCATAGGTGATGGTCACAAACTCATTGCTGTTCCCTCACACAGGAACGCATCACAATAATGGCACAGAGAATTCTCCCACAAACTGGTGTTCTACAAGGTCGGTGTACAGGTATAAAGAGTTGAAACTCCCTGTAATGTCTGCCGTGTAGAGGAATTGTTGGCTTGCTAAACCTGGAGACACACCCAATATATCGTTTAAATCCCCATAGGTCATTCCCAATATATCGTTTAAATCCCCAATATATCGTTTAAATCCCCCCTATGTAATTCAGGGGCCTCCAGTCTAACCTTTCTCCCAACAGGATCAAACCTCAGGGCTACAGGTGGCTGTTTGATACCTCTGGGCATCTGTTTGTTTATATGATCCACTAGTTCTGCAATGCTTAAACAATAGCCTTTGGCAAGGGTGTAAACCCATTTTGAGGGTTCAAGGCTGATTTCATAAAGCGTGGGTGTAGCGATGTTGTCCCAGCTGTGGGGGTATTGTATTTCAGCCAGTCCCACTTCCCAGGCCCCAGGGAAGTCCAGGGGTCTGCGTAGCTGTATGGTAAAATTAGAACTGGTGTTCTGCGGAAAAGCATTGGTGCATGCATTGTTAGGCAAGGAAATATAGTATCTCCCCTTCCTCCATGATGTAGGGTTTTACTGAGCTGAGAAGAAGCTACCCAACTGTTCAATTTAGCTGGTCAGCCTAGCGACCTATTAATTATTATTATTATTATTATTATTATTAATAATAATA
>QEPC01005362.1:1384758-1396858 GCA_003113815.1 Sphenodon punctatus | reverse complement strand
ACCCCGAGGTGGAGCTCGCCATCGTCACCCCCAGACACCCCCAGGCGCCAGTCGTCGGATGTCTGGAGGTTTTACATCCAGGGCGACAGAACCGCCACATGCAAGGTATGTCACGGGGACTGGAACAACAGGGAATGAATTACCCTCTGACCTGTTAGGAATGGAAGTCCCCTGCAGAGAGAGATTGGATGGCCACCCAGTCCACCCACTCGTGGAGACAGAATGCAGGCAGGGCTTGACAGACCTTTGGTCTGACACAGTATGGCACTTCTAATGTTCCTTTCTTTTTCTGCTCTTTCTAGATCTGCCAAAGAGTGATCCGCCGGCAGAGGGAGGGCACAACATCGGGGCTGCTCAGCCACATTGAGCGGACCCAAGTAAATATCATGCATTTATGATGTATCCTGGTCCCAAATCCATGAAATCACCTCTTTCTTAGATAGATTTTGACTGCACTTTTTAGCAGCCTGAAAAAGAGGATTCACTCATCCAAAAATTCCCACGTCTCCTGGCGTGTAAATAGATCACTTTTTAACAGCGCCTAATGGTCATACGTTTCCAACATCACGAGCTAAAAATCAGAAATGACAACAAATGACATTTCAGACAAAGTTTTTATTCTTCTGGCTTTAATAATTTCTTCTTACAATCATCCATTTGGTCCCCTCGTCTGGAACATGTGCAAAAGCAGGAGATACAAGATACGTTTACTCATACAGGTGCTCCCAAATCCAGGTTTTCCATGGCCTTTAGAAAGCCAGTGTTTACTTGATGTAATAAAAAATAAAGATACATCAGCCCCTGTGTCTATTTATTCATCTTTATCCGCCCCTTGAAACCACCAATGTGCAGAACTCACCACCAGTGGGTCTTCTGCTGGTACCGGCGGGATAGGCTGAGCATCCATAGGTTCAACACCTCTCTCTGATGGATCAACCCCTTTCAAACCTGTGTAGAGCTTTCTTAAAGGGGGTAGCACCACTGAGGTACGTCATCTGGGTTTTTACCATGTATGTTTGTAGTGACGGGTTCACTGTTCGGTAATCAGAAGATGGCGGGGCCCTCACAGAAAATGGCCCCTCTTTCATATGTCTAGGGAGGGTCTTTCGGTTAAAAAAACCTTACAAATTGATCGAGGGTGGTGGGAGGAGTTCTTAGAGGGGTCACAGGAGCCCCTTTTGTCAATCTGCCCTATGCCACAAACCGCAAACCCCATAGGGTCCCTGATCTCAACAATGGTAGGGGTTAGGCTAACACCTTCACTCATTCGTTCAGCGACAGCTCCATCACCTTAGTGGTGTGAGAGATCACACAACCCCCTTTAGAAATTTATAAAATAAATAAATAAATAAATAAATAAATTCACCCTACCCAGGAACTGATGGCCTATTGGTCCACATTTCTCCATAACGGAGCTTCATCCATTGGTTCAGCTCAGTCAGCGGAGTGGTTTGACCCGTCACATAGCTGCCCCGGAAACAACAGCCTATTGGTCCACTTTTTTCCAAAGCAGGGTGGGTTTGAATGATGAAAACTTCACCCATTGGTTCAGCTCAGTCAGCTGAGTGGTGTGAGCTCTCACATGTCCCCCATTCTGCAAGTCACCCTACTCCAGAAACGGCAGCCTATCCTGGACTGACACATAAGGACCTTCTGGGTTCAGGGTGACCTGAACCCAGGTCAGCCCAGACCCGGAAGCATTAGCCGCTTCCACATCACTTCCGCCCCCCACGTCACTTCCCCTTTCCACGTCACTTCCAACTAAAGGTGGGACTTCTGGTGACATAGCACCCCACATGACCCGTCAAACTGATAACAATCAGCTTGATGACAAGGGAACTCTATTACTACTAGCATCTTATGTGACTTCATCCCAACTCTCCCTGCCCCACTCACCCAAATGGAATAACCAAAATAGATACATGCTGTAGCAGAAACCAATATCAGTTCTTACATGAACCACCACTTTCACTTTGGGTGTTGCATACTGCATGGCTTTTCCCATTTTATCAGATATCCATTACAGGTTTAGATTTAAGTACCCACAAAAGTGCTCTTTCCTTGTACCCACTTCCAAGTCACAGACAAGGTCCAAACTACAGCTTCTTGTATTACAAAATGGTTCCATTAACTGTTGGTCTATACTTCAAAGGAACGATGAGAACACCTGACATTGTGTTTGTGCAGTCACTGGTCCATAACTGTGTCTTCCATAATATACGTATATTATGTCCTTTATTATGTGAAAGTTGAGAAATACCACTCCCCAGTTCAGGAGGTGGGGGATGGGGGCACAAAAGTGTCACTAGTACATTGTCAACCTAGAGCCCTTGTGGAGTTCAAAAGGATCTTATATGGGTCCTGGACACTTTGGTGTATTTCTCCTTAAGTTCCAAAGCTTTGGTAAAGGAAGACCCTAAATTCTCCAGCAAGTCCAGCCTAAACTAACACCCGTAGTGGCTTATATTAAATTTGACTCAAGCCACTGCTGTGCCTGAAATAGGCTCAAACCACAGAATATGGATTTTGAATATACCACAGTTTAGGGGCACGTAGATCAGGGAGGGGAGTTAATGCTGGGCTTTTGCAAAGCTTGGATCAAAATCAAGGTTTGTTTTTCAAACATTAAACTGGGGGCATTAAAATTCAGGATCTTACTTTGGTCCCATCTCTATTGTATTCAATACCTTAACCATTGCCAGATGCCTTCTTTTGTAATATTATCTGGGTCCTGTGAGAAATGTAGCGTGGCAGATAAGTTTTTGTTTTTGTGGTACCATGATCCCTGCCCAAGATATTATGTTTATAAATTACTTTTGGAACAGCTGCTGTAAGCAGAGGGGATAGAACACTTCACATGATTGGAAGGCACCGTTGCACTTGTTGCCAGGAATATAATCACATGCTATTTAGATGGTTCATAGCAGCAATCATATTGAATATAGAGAGGCCATTACACGCAATGGAACCAATAGCATTTTGTGCTTTGCAGGTTACAAAACCGCAACAGTAAAAATGCAATTTAGCATTTTAAAGGGGCAACTGCACATTTTTCTTTTCAATCAGTTGTGTAGACGACTATAAGCTCTTTGGAGGGAAGGGACTATTTCTTATTATGGCCAGGGAACTGTGTTCCCTGAGTTTTCCCCATTGGTGCTAATGGGGAGAACACAATGAATGTGGGTCCCTGGATATGACCCTGATCCTGAAACGTCTTATGTGCATAGATATCTTTACCAACTGTTAATGGTCCCACTAAAGTCATGTTCACATATCTTTTTAAGACTATGCTTCTTGATGCTTTTTAAGACTATGCATGTGGAAAAGTTCTTGATGTGATTAAAATACAGAATATCAATAAACTGGAGAGGACTCAGAGGAGCGTAAGAAAGTAATGATGATAAAGGGGATGAAGGGAACATCGTATGAGAAGTGGTTGAATGAACTGGGAATGTTTAGCTCAGAGAAAAGAAGATGGGGGTTGGCTGATTAAGGTTTCCAAATATGTAAAAGGCTGATGTAAACAAAATTGTGTGCACTTTTTCTTGTCCCTGAGGGTAGAACTAGAGGCAACTGTCTTAAATTAAAAAGAGTAAAGATTTAGGCTAAATATTAGGAAGACTTTTCCAACTAGCAGGAGTGGGATAATTTGTGGAGGTTGTGGAGACCCCACTACTGGAGATTATTATTATTATTATTATTATTATTATTAACAAACATTTATATAGCGCCAGCAGTGTACCTGGCACTTTACAAAGTAATAAAATAGACACGGTCCCTGCCCCTAGGGCTTACAATCTGAGAGACAGGAGCTGGGGGAGAGACTTAGGAAGGGGAACAGAGGGAGAGACAAGGGGTCTAACATTCATGAAGATGCGAGGTCTCAAGTGCACGTACTTGGCTTGGTTACGATGAGAATGACAGCAGGCAGGTCCATGTTGCAAGGATAAGGGTAAACCGATCGTAGGTATAGGAATAGTGGCTCAGCAGGATAAAGAGTCAGACAGAGCAGAGCGAAAGAGGTGAGTTTTAAGGAGAGATTTGAAGGTATGAAGGGAGGGGGCAAGGCGGATGTGGACAGGGAGGGAGTTCCAGGCATGGGGGGCAGCAAGTGAGAAGGGACGAAGGCGCTTAGGGGAGCAGGGAAGGCGTGGAAGGGTGAGAGAAGGGACAGAGGAGGAGTGAAGTGCACGGGCTGGAGTATGGAGGGCGATAAGTGCAGAGAGGTAGGGGGGAGCGAGGTTGTGAAGAGCTTTATAGGTGAAGAGATATAAGTATTCTCACAGTTCCCTGGCTCCTTTTAACATCTTTGCCTCTTCTCTCTTGCTGCCCCTTCCCATGACTGGAACTCCCTCCCTGGATACGTTCACTCTGTTCCCTCCCTCCCAACTATCAAATCCCTCCTGAAAACCTACCACTCCTGTCAGGCCTTCCCTGGCCTCCCATGAGTGAAATTACATCCTCTTCCCCCCTCACTCAGAATCTCTCCCTGTAACTAAGTGAAGCACGTGCACCTGCAACTTCTCAACTTCATGAACGTCTCCTTGTCTCTCCCGATGTTCACCTCTCCCTTGTCTCCCCCTCCCTCGTTTCTCTTAGATTGTAAGACCCTTGGGGTAGGGAGCTGTCTATAACTATTGATTGTACAGCGCCAGGTACACTGCTGGTGCTATAATAATATTAATGAATAAATTAATAATTAATATCTATCCGGGATGCTGTAGATAGAGTGGATCGTGCTTGCTAGGGATGGGACTGGGCAAAATTTTGTTTTTGGTCAATTTAGATTTCGGTTCTCATGAATTTCGGTTCTTATTCCGTTGCGGTACTATTGGATCTTTTGCATTGATTTTTGTACCGGATTTTTAACAATGCGTTTTTTCAATGGGGGACAAACCGCAATGTTAAAAATCCAGTACAAAAATCAATGCAAAGATCCGATAGTACCGAAACTGAAAAAGAACCAAAATTTCAGATTAATTCAAAATGGCCATTTTTGGATACTTTCGGTTTTATCCGAAACCGAAACTCCCATCTCTAGTGCTTGCTGACAAGGGGCTGGGCTAGCTAACCTTTGAGGTTCCTTCCAGCCCTCTTGTTCTGTGATGGCCTTCATGTCAAGTCAAAGCTTATAAGACTGAATTGGTCTGACAGGTTGCTGCAAAGCTGAGCTCTTGAAGAGCAGTTAAACAAGGTCTCTTTTTTCAGCTTGGGGTACTGATGACAGACCAACGGCGTAGGCGACAAGGGAATGAGGGGGCTCACTTGACCCTTGGAGGAGGGAGGCCTTTGCCATTAGCTTAAGTGCCACTAGGAAATCTTTAGAGGGGACATAGGAGGGAACTGGGCTCGCACTCTGCCCCTAGACTCTGCTCCCAATGAAAATGTCCTACCGGCACTCGGCCCACTGCCAAAGAGACCCAACCAGAAAGACTTTTCCAGAGTGAGCAAGGGTAGTGTTGGCCCCACTAGGGTAGCCAGATATGCAAATTTTAAAGGACACGTATGACAAATACAGGTTGCATGGCTTCATTGGCTCCAATGCAGCCCGGCAACCTGTATTTTTCATTAGTGTCGTCTAAAATTCACATATCTGGCCACCTTAGGCCCCACCCCTGCACATTTTGGAAACCTGAGCAGGGCTGCTGTTGGGAGCTGAGGTGGCAACTGCTAAGGCTGGCTGGAAGCCTTCTCGGGAGGGCTGTCGCTGCTTGGAGAAAGTAACTAAGAAGAGGCTCCTGGTTGCCTCCTCCCACCAGCAGTCGTGACCTTCAGTGGCTTTCACTTCCTCCCTACAAGTGGCAACTGTAGCAGCTGCTCCCAGCAAGCCCCCCCCCCCCGCCCCCCGAGCAGTGGCGTGGGCGCCAGTGGGCTCCTGGCCATGCACACACATACAGCTTGCAGCGGGGGCTCTTGACTGGGGCTCCTCTTCAGTAGTGTCAGCTAGAATGGAGCTCTCACCCCTCCACCGCCACCATAAATCCCACCCTAGAGCCCAACCCCTTTGCGATTAGGGGCCCATAACTAGGAACTGAGCCTGGGCCCTGCCCAGCCTTGCTAGGGCCCTGTGAGAAACATCTTTCTTTCTTTCTTTCTTTCTTTGTTTTCCTTAGGAAGGAATAAGGTTGCTGAGGCTTATTCCCTTCTCAGAGATATAGGGAGAGAGATGCAGCACTTGCTGTTTTTCTAACAAGATTTATAGCCATGTCTTTGTTAGAACTACCATAGGGAGAAGGTTTGTTATTCATGGGTTGGAGCTTTTGCATATTGGGGTTGTAACTTTTGCCCACCCTCCAACATTTTATGTATTTATTTATTTAATTTAAATTTTTATCCTGCCCTTCCCTAAACAGGACTCAGGGCAGCTTACAAATAAAATATAAATATCACATATAAACACATATGTAAAAGCATATTAAAAACAATCCATAAAACAGTGAAATACAAAAACAACCCCCCATCCCATTGGGGCAGCAACCAAGAACATTTCCCAGTGAGTCTTCATGGTACAGACAAGACTAGCAGACGGTCACTCTGTTGATAAACTAGTCCAGCATTGGAACAGCTTGCTGGGGGAGGCCATTGACAGGGTGGCTCCGAGATGCCTGCTGCCTCTGTCTCATCACCGCAGGGCCCCTTGGTTTACTGAGGGGCTGCGGTGTATGTAGCAAGCAGGCAGGAGGCTAGAATGACATTGGCGTCGGACTCGCTCTGATTCTGACTGACTTCTCCATAGGGCCCATTTGTGGTCCTATGTTGAGAGTGTGAGGGCAGCAAAGAAGGAGTTCTTTGCTGTCCTCATAGCGTCCGCGAAGTCACACCCGGAGGAGCTGTTTCGGGTGGTGCGGGGCTTGGTCAGTCTGGCCTCCCTCCGCCTGGACGGGAACTTGTCCCAGACCTGCTGTGAGGAATTGGTCATCTACTTCGCGGACAAGATCGCTCGGATTCAGAGCGACTTCGACGCTGGGTTGGGGACAGTAGGAGGAGAGCGCGAAGTGATGGAGGCCCCGTCTGGCCCAGCTTTGTGGGGGGAGTTTCAGGAAGTGACACCAGCTGATGCGGTGGATGTCCTGGGATCTGCACGAGCCACTAGTTGCGAACTTGATCCTTGCCCGTCCTGGTTGGTGAAAGCCTCCAGGGAGACATTGGGGATGGTGCTGGCGAGGGTGGTTAACACGTCCCTGCGGCAGGGGAGGGTGTTGCCCAGCCTCAAGGAGGCTGTGGTGCGCCCTCTGTTGAAGAAACCATCATTGGATGTGGACGCACTTGCCAGCTACTGACCTGTCTCTAACCTTCCCCTTTTAGGGAAGATTATTGAGCGGGTGGTGGCGATCCAGCTCCAGGCGCATCTAGATAGCATTGGTTTCCTAGACCCTTTTCAATCTGGGTTCCATCCTGGCTATGTCACTGAGATGGCGTTGGTGGCCTTGGTCGACGATCTCCACCGGGAGATGGATGCAGGACGTTCTACATTCCTTGTTCTGCTAGTTCTCTTGGCCGCTTTTGACACCGTGGACCATGGGCTGCTGCTGAGATGGCTGCGTGACCTGGGGGGTCTGGACGGGTCTGTTCTTGAATGGTTCCGCTCATTCCTCTTGGGGAGAAGCCAGTGGGTGGTGTTGGGGGCTGAAACATCTTGCCCCCGCGCTTTGTCCTGCGGCATTCCGCAGGGTTCTATTCTGTCTCCGCTATTGTTTAATGTGTATATGCAGCCCTTGGGGGAGGTTGTGAGAGGGTTTGGGGTGTGATGTCACCAATATGCTGATGATACTCAGCTGTACCTCTCTTTTTCAGCTGACCCAGCTGACCCAGCTGACCCTGCTATCTCGTTGCTATCCCAGTGTTTGGAGGCTGTGGCAGACTGGATGTGGCAGAGCAGACTGAGGCTCAACCCTGATAAGATGGAGGTGATGGTGGTGGGGAGGGTGAGGGAGGTGTTGCCCCCCCCCCCGATTGGGGGGATTTGCCCTCTTGTAGCTCAGCAGGTTCGGAGTCTGGGGGTGGTGTTGGACTCGAGTCTCCACCTGGATCAACAGGTGGAGGTGGTGGCGAAGGCCACCTTCTGCCAGTTGTATCTGGTGCGGAGGCTGCGTCCATACATCTCCAGACCGGACCTGGCCTCCCTCATCCATGCCTTAGTCACCTCGAGGCTGGACTACTGCAATGCGCTCTACGTGGGGCTGCCCTTGTTCCTGGTTCGGAGGCTGCAGCTAGTGCAGAATGAAACAGCCCGTCTCCTGACGGGGACAGGTCATCGGGAGCATATAACACCTGTGCTCCGGACTCTGCACTGGTTGCCAATAGCGTGCCGAGACAGGTTCAAGGTTTTGGTAATGATCTATAAGGCCCTTCACGGTCTTGGCCCCTCATACCTCAGGGACCGCCTCGCCCTCCATGCCCCAGAGTGGCTCCTTCGGTCAGCTGGGGGTGCCTTCCTGGAGCTCCCCCGTGTTAAGCGGGGGGCCACGATGGCATTCTCGGTGGCCGGGCCGCATCCTTGGAATTCTCTCCCGGAGGAAGCTCACCTGGCCCCAAGCCTCCTAACATTTCGGCGGGCTTGTAAAACCTGGCTCTTCGCCCAGGCCTTTGGGGAGGCTGGGAGGGTGGGATAGGGTTTTTATTCTCCCCACCCTTTTTTTTTCTTTTCTTATCCCTGGATGTTTTAATTGTTGATGTTTTAAAGAAACAAATGTTTTAATTAATTTTTAATTGTACATTGCGCCGAGATGCCGTAGGCATATTGAGTGATTCAAAATGTAAGAAAAGAAAGAAGAAGATGGTGCCTGCAGGAAGGCCCTCCCGGCCAGTCGCAGGGGCCGCAATAAGGCATGGAAGGACAGGCGGTCTCTCAGATATAAGTGACCCAGACCATTTAGGGCTTTAAAGGTCAAAAACGGCATCTTCAATTGTGCTCGGAAAGCTATAGGCAGGCAGTGTAGACTACAGAGCACTGGTGTAATGTGCTCCTGGCGCCTCACCTCCAAAGTGTCATTTGACAGAGAAAAATGGGTACAATTCATGACCCCCTAACTGGCATAAATCTGCATGAGTTTATGAAAATTTGTAATATTCTATAGACTAACTTTTGGACTAAGCCAGGGAAAAAGGATGTCTCTGTGAGAGCTCTGTGTGCACATCTGTAAGGTGGTTCAAGTTACAACTCGGCCTATTAAAAAATCAAAATTAAAAAAATCAAAATTGTCAAATGTGTGGATTAATGAAGTGTTAATGATCCCCTTTGTTTGCTGAACACAGTAAACCTCACGCTGCTGGGATCCCAGAGCAAGATAACAAAACCTGTTAGTGTACTAGGCAGAAAGTTACTATTGGAGGATATGCTTTTGGTTTTGGTAGTGCCACTTTTAACTAAAACAAACGGTTGTGTGACCGTAGACAAATGCTTGGGGGGCTCAGAGTGGATTGAAAGCAATTGCAGTGACTGAGCTGTAGCCTGTGATTGCTCTGGAAATAAAGGGCCTCATTCTGAGCTCACTTACACTGGTATAAGTCCTCTGACATATAGCCACTCATTTATGGCAGTATGAGGAAAGAGAATCAGCCCCATGAAGTGAAATCATTCTGCAGTCTTTCTGTATTTTCCTGACTAGGCCTGGACATTGGTTAACTGGATATCTGTCGTGCGGACGTTTGCATTTGTCCCGAAGGCTGATTGGGTTGGGTCACTCAGTTGGGGTTCAGGAAACTCTAGTTCTCGGAGGCGTTCCCCCCCCAAGGGATCTTCAGTGTGTTTTCTGCTCTGATTCTAGTTCGTACTCTGTCTCTGTTTTCTGGACCAGGATAGGAATACAACATTCATGAAAATGAAATCAGTCAGGGATGCATTAATGAATGTGAGAATTTGTAGGTGCACATGCCTGGCTTAATTACAGTGGGAGGCAGGGGACCTGAAAAACGAGACAGTAAAACAGAGAGGCATAAGCCGCCTTCACCTCTTCTATCATGCTGCCCTCTATGCTTGGAACTCCGCCCCTGAAAACATATGCTCTGCACCCTTCCTTGTGACCTTCGTATTCCTACTAAAAAGTAAACCTGCTTCTTCTGTCAGCTCCTCCCTAACTCTTTTCCCCCATAGATTGCTCTGTTATGCTCCTCCTTATACAGTTGCTCATCTTTTATCTTCCCAAATGCTTAATTTGTAAAAAACAAATTCCCGGGGCCCAAGCCTGCCCCAGAAGCCATGTAGGAGTTCCACCTTCTGTCATTTTTTACCCGACACTTCCATTTTGGCCTATTGGAGTGTCGGGTAAAAAATCTACCACATGTGGCAAGCCTAAAGCCACGCCTCCTGACCCAGAGCTAGGAGGACTGAACCCTAGTGTCCAGCTAACAACCCAACCACTGGACTAACTTGCCCCTCTGTCATTGAATAGAAACTAAGACAAATTTTTTGTGATTTAATCTATATGATGGCATTAATGAATGCCAAATAAACCACCCAAGTTGTTTCTGGCATTTGTTTCCAACTCTGAAATGGCCAATATTGGCCTTTCCCTGGTCTTTCACATTTTGGGGTGCACACTCCTACTTGGAATCATCTCCCAGGGCTAAGCCGCTCCCCTGAATTTAATAACCCTGACCCCAAATTAAACCCCAGAGGATCCCTCTCATTATTTCCAACTAACCTAAGCACGTGCGCCTAGGGTTCCTTCCTTTTGAAGTTTGACTCTGCGACTTCCATAGGCCAAAATGGAAGTCTTGGGAGTCTAACTGCAAAAGGTGGACACTACATGCACCTGCAAGCTCTTAGCTTCATGAATGTATCCTGGTCTGTTCTTCCTTATGTGCCCCTCCATTTACATCACCTTCCTTTATTCATTCTAGAGTGTATGCGCCTTGGGGCAGAGGCCTGTCTCTATAATCAGGACTGTTCAGCACCTGGCACATTACTGGTGCCATACAACTAACAATAAATGAGAAATCGATTGGTCTGAGATGATGGGGGATAGGGGTGTGCAATTCATTTTCATTACTATGATAACAAAAATGTAATTTTTCATTTTATTTTTTTGCTATTGCAATAACAAAAATGAAAAATAATAATAAGGAAAACAAAAATAAAAACTAATTTTTGTTTTTAAATAATGGGGAAACACTGAAAAACAAATTTCTGGCTATACCTTTGTTGTTTATTATTCAATTCTGATGAAACGGAGGGCACTATGGGTACCAAATATCTGAAAAACTGGATAAAGGGAACTGATTTTATAAGCAATTCAATGTTGTGATTTTAAGAAGAGCTGCATACACATTCCTGGTTACAACTTCTTTATCTTCCACACATTTGCATGAAACCTGGGAATATTATGTCCCTACCCAAGATTACTAATCCTGCCAAATTTCAGAAAGATTGAATAATGGGTCCTGGTGCTGCAAGCCATTCAGTTGAAAATGCATTTTTGGCTGTTTCATTGTTTGATTGCATTCTGTTTACAGGACATTTGGCAGGAATGTATCCCACACCTTCCTTGTCATCTCTACCAAACTACAGAACAATTTGATAAAGGGGGCCAATTTTATAAGCAATTGAAGTTGTCCCCTTGAAGACCATATTCAGATAAATAGCAGCACATTCAGTGCCAGTCAGAGGCAGGCACTTAGAATGGCAGGGGAGGAAGGATGTAGGAGGGGGAATGGGGAGCAACCCAACAGACTGACAGTCACATTCACCAATTACTGCATGTTTCCAGCTTTACAGGACCAATCGGTGGTGGCTTCGAGGCGGGCATAGGGGGCGGCCCCGAGGCAGTCATAAAAGGGACATAACTGGGACTTTGGGGATAGCGTCCCAGCAATCAGGAGACATAGACAGCTTTCAGACCTCCCCCCCCCGCCCACGTGCATATTCTGGCTGCAGGGGGCGGGGGGCAGGAATACGCCAACAGGATATACACAGGGTTTGGCTGGTCTGAAAGTTCCCCCCCCCCCGTACGCCCACCGCACGCTTTGCCAGCAGACATGTACAGGGATGCACAAATTGATTTCCTGTTCTGCATCCCTGTATGTGTCTGCCAGCAAAGCCGCTCGGGGGGTGGGGGCTTTCAGACCAGCCAATCCCTGTACATATCCTGGCTGTGCATCC
>QEPC01005362.1:1301818-1331887 GCA_003113815.1 Sphenodon punctatus | reverse complement strand
AAGATGATAAGGCCCTGGGAAAAGCTTTGTGTCCTGTGGATTTTTGCTAAAACTGCTTGTAAGTGAGGTTTAAGGTTGTCTGCCTGCTTTTTAATCCTGGCAGAGGAGGTGAATATAACCTGCCTAACTGAAATTACTGGCTTAAGTAATGTAACGTCCATCCAGTGTTAACCCTGGGAACTCCTTGCTGTTGGGTTATGCTGCCTACCGTTATCCTGGCTTTGCCTACCATTGCCATGGCTCCACCCCTAGGCTGGTCTTACTGCCGCTCCAACCTCAAAATGCACCAGCCGCCCCTGGTATTTAAGTGTTCCACACCACTCATGATGTTATAAACTTCTATCATATCCCCTCTCAGTTGTCTTTTCTCCAAGCTGAAGAGCCCCAACCTATCAAGTCTCTCTTCATACGGGAGTCATTCCATATCCTTGATCATTTTTGTTGTCCTTCTCTGGACCTTTTCTAGTTCTACTATATCTTTTTTGAGATGGGGTGACCAGAACTGCACACAGTACTCCAAGTGCGGTCCTATCATAGATTTATGTAGAAGCATTATGCTATTTTCAGTTTTATTCTCTATCCCGTTCCAAATGATTCCTAACATTCTGTTTACTTTTTTGATGGTCTCAGCACACTGAGCTGAGGATTTCAATGTATTGTTCACAATGACTCCAAGATCCTTTTCTTGAGTGGTAATGCCTAATTTAGAACCCAGATTTGTATACATATAGTTTGGCTTGTTTTCCCCTCCGTGCACCACTTTGCACTTGTCCACGTTAAATTTCATCTGCCATTAGATGCCCAGTCACCCAGTTTCGCAAGATCCTCCTGCAATTCTTCACAGTCTGCTCGGGTTTTAACTACCTTGAATAACTTAGCGTCATCTGCAAATCTGATCACCTCACTCTTTACTCCCTTCTCCAAATCATTAAGAAATATATTAAACAACACCAGGTGTTCTAGGAGCAAGGGGAACCCCACACAGCTGCCCCTGCACAAAGAGTTTTCTGGAGTCCCAGGGATGAGTTCTGAGCCTGGAGGCAGGCTCATGTGTGTTTCAAGAATGAGGACTTAGAGTGACTTTTGAGGTGCTCTCTGTCTCTGTGAATTCTTCACACAAAAGGGGAAACACTGACTGAGCTGTGCTCCATCTTCCCTAATTAATAAACCATCCCTGTTCTTTTCTGAAAAAGTGATGTTCACTTTTAAAATTCTGAGCTCCATGCCCAGTTCTCTTGAATACATGACAAAGACACGACCTTATTACCAATTAAAACATGTGGCTCTTACTCTTTTCCTGCCTTCTTAGCCCCATAAGTTGCCACCCCTTTGTTCTGAACTAAAATACCAAGCTGTTTACAGAGCATGAGTTCATTTCACAAGCTGACGCGCTCAAAGTACAATCACAATTTTAAAAAAACCAAAACCAAAACACCAGCATTTTGTTAAGGGTTTTAAGCAGATTTAAGTGAAGGAGACATGGGGAAACCATGAACCATCTCATTTACAAACAATATAATTGGCTTCCTTGGCTGTACTGACACATGCCTTTTTAAAAACTCAGTTGGTCTTTGGTTAAAATACTCATGCATTTGAGCACAATGGCCTGGCAGGAACAAGAAAGAAACATGACAGAAATGTTTCATTTGCTGGTCTCCATTTGCGATTGGAGTGACAGCTCACCCAGAGGGGCTAATGGAACACAGCCCCATCAGCAAATCCTGCTTCTACAGCTGTTTGGGGCTAACAAACAGCTGTTTGGGACTAACAAACAGCTGTTTGGGGCTAGCTCGATTGTGAGCTATTTAATTCGCGGGCTTTAAAAATGCACCACCGCCATAATATGCACATAATACCCCACTTCCATCTCGTCTAATTACAACAGGCGGACATTTCAAATTGTGCGCGATCGCGATGCGCAATCGTGCGCCGCTCGTCTAAAAGCGGCCTTACATCCAGTCCCATCAGAGTTTTTAGGCAGCGGCAGCAGCATCGACATCAGCATCCTTCTCAGGTCAGAGGGAGCAAGCTTCCCTTTCAGGAGGATGGAGAGGGAATATCAGAGGGGCAAAACTGAGTTGTGTGTCAGAGGCTGGAGTGAAGTGTGGGGGCTGGGTGAAGTGTGTGTTTGTGTGAGGGAAATGGGTCTAAATCAAAGTTATCCAAGAATAGGGGGAGAAGTATGTACTCCTGAGAAAGGAGTAACATGCTCTCCTTTGCTATTTACTTCAAAGTAACTCTTTGAATCCTTTACTTTGAAGTAAAAAGGGAAGGCTAACGTTGTTTGTCATTGGGGGGAAATTGCCAGGTAACCACATCTTTTTGCAGTTGCAATGTGAATACTTACGAAGTGGAATAGTTACATTGATTTAATTAGATCAAAGTAGTTAGTTACTTTGGTTTATTAATGCTGCTCGTCATAACCTGCCCGCAGTCGTAATCCCACTTCCTCCTGTCAAGTCTCTCAGGAGCTTCGTCATCTTTGATGGTAAGAGGATTAGGGAGAGTCCTTCTTTTCTTCCTTCTGCCCTAGATGCAGATACTTCATCAGTGAAACTGGCAAAACTCAGTAAAACTATTTGTAGAAACTGAGACCGCTTGAGAGATGCTATTCCAGTTTTGACTGAGGTTTCGACAGGAGCTACAGAGCACCCCATTCCCCAGCCCGCGACCTTAATTACTGTTATTGTGAGCTATTGACACGCTTACGATATTGAATCTAAAATTACATTAGATTAAGTTAAGGATACAGCTCAGAAAAATACATGGTGATCTGATAACCACAGCAAGTTTATAAATAAACTGTAAGCTTTCACATGGTTCTGTGGTCAAAACCAACTTCACTTATAAGTTAGCATGGCATTCATCCCTGATGTAAATACATAAATTACTGTTAATTTACTGGCAGTGAGTAGAGACTGTCTGGACAACCATCCCCCGCCCTCCCCCCCCCCCGCCGCCGGTCGCATGCCGCCGTCCGCGAGCCGAAGGGCCGCAGCCAAAGGGTGTGGCCCTTTGGGGCCCTTCGGGGCATGGAGGGGGGGAGGGGGGAATATTATGGATGACGCTGCAGAGGGAGAAGGGGTATTGTATCCAGGTGGGATAGTATGGTCGGAGTTGGGGAGGGAATTGAGTGGAGGGGAAGAGCTAGATGTATTGGGGTTGTTGAGTGATGGAAGGATATCGGGGCTGTGTTCCCCTGATGTGAGAGGGTGGAGATAGTGAGGGTTTTGAGTGGGGCAGAAGGAAATGAGTTGATAGAGGAGGGGATGTTTCATTTCGTTTTTGTTTGTTTTAGGAATGGTTTGAGTAGGAGTTATTGTAAATGGAATTTATTTTTGTATATTTGTTTATTGTGTATGCTGGGTCCCCTGTGTGGGAAAGGATTCCCAGTAAATGTGTTATTATTTGTTGTTCGCTGCCTCGAGTCGTTTGAGAGAGGTGGGATATAAATAAATTGTGAATTGAATTTAATTTAATCTGGGAGAGTCTCCCTTCCTCCCTCCACCCTATACATCCATCCAGCTATGTTTTGTCTCAGCATGCCCCACCCCTAACATCATTTCACCACACCCACATCCTAGACTCTTCATTTCTAAGGGTGTTATCACATGACGCAATGCCCCATTTTTACCACCCTTTTGCCCTGGACTTCCTGGAGCAGAACCAGAGCAGGGAAAGGGGTGGCAGCAGCTCCCCCTGCCCCCCTCTGAACCCATTCATGGGTCTTCCCGTTTGAACTGCTCCTGCCCATGGGACTGGCATCAGTGTGGCCTACCCGCAGATTCACCATGCTTTCCGGCTGCCTTCCTTCCCATGTGAAAACACCCCAAGTTTGTTAAATATATAACAATGGCCCTCTTGAAATCTCTCTTCTCGGTTTATTTAATTTATTTATAATTTATTATTTATTTATTTATAATTAAATGTATATGCTTGCCTCCTCCTGCTTACAAGCATCTCGGGCCAGCTAACAACATTCTAGAAACATATAATAAAACCATTTAAAATCAACATTATTAATTTAAAAACCCAATACCCAAACAGAGCCTCTCCCTAACCCAACCCACCCATCTCATCTCCCTCGGCAAAGGCCTGGTGGAACATCCAGGTCTTACACTGTCTGCAGAAAGAGGGGAGGACGGTGGTCAGGCAGACCTCCAACAGGAGGGAATTCAACAGCCGCAGTGCAGCCATGGAGAATGCCCTCCTCATGGTTGACACCCAGGAAACCTGGGGGAACCCAAGGAAGGCACCCCTGGCTGACTACAGAGGCCGATCCAAGATGCGAAGGGTGAGGTGGTCCTGCAGGTAGGTGGGGTCCAGGCCATTTAGGGCTTTAAAGGTCATCACCAACATCTTGAATTGAGCCCGGAAAACTATCAGCAGCCAGTGCAGAGAATGGAGTAATGGAGTAATATGCTCGCGTCGGCCCGTCCCCTGCAGGAGATGAACCGCATTCTGCACAGATGAACCGCATTCTGCACTAGCTGCAGTCTCCGGACCATCACCAAGGGTAGCCCCACGTAGAGTGTGTTACAGTAGTCTAATCTCGAGGTAATAAAAGCATGGATCATTGTGGCCAGGTCCAAGTCCGAGACATGTGGCCTAAGCCGATGTACCAGATGTAATTGGTGGAATGCCCCCTTCACCACAGCTGCCACCTGGACATCCAGGTGGAGCTGTGAATCAAGGAGCACCCCCAGACTATGGACCTGAGATACCAGGGGAGGACAGATCCCATCAATGATGGGGGCAATCACTCCCCCAGCTTACCCCACAACCATCACTTCCGTCTTGTCAGGATTTAACTTCAAGTGGCTCACCCTCATCCAATCCCCCACAGCTGACAAACACTGGGTAAGCACCGAGACTGCTGGACCTGGGTCTGATGAAAATGAGATATGTATTTGGATGTCATCAGCATATTGATGACTCCTTACAACAAATTCTCTGACAACCACCCCCAAAGACTGCATGTACACATTGAACAGGAGAGGAGATAAGATGGAACCCTACGGGACTCCACATGTGAGGCCCCGGGGAGAAGATGAATAATCCCCCAGCACCACACGCTGGGTTCTCCCAGTCAGGAAAGAGTGGAACCATTCAAGAACAGCCTTGCTCACCCCTGCCCGGTCCCGCAGCCAAGTCACAAACAACTCATGATCAACGGCATCGAATGCAGCTGAGAGATCTAACAAAATCAACAGGGTCAAATGACCCTGGTCCAACTCTTGTGAGAGGTCATTAACCAAGACCACAAGCACAGCCTCCATGCCATAACCCAGATGGAAGCCAGACTGTGAGACAACACATCTTGAAATTCATCCCATAAAACAGGGAAAGATGGGGCTTCAACTGCCTCTGGCTCTCCCATTGTTGAAAATGTTGCATCAAAACCATGGTGGATTTGAGCAATTTTATCCACAAAAAAGTTCACAAACAAGTCACAGTGAGCATTCGATAATTTTGAATCCAGGTGGAGGGTGGCCGGACTGACCAGCTCCCTCACCACCCAGGAAAGCTCAGCAGGATGGGACTTAGTGGACGCAATGAGGACAGCAAAGAAAACCTTCTTTGCTGCCCGCACTGCCACAGCAGGCAGCAATTTATTAATTTATATTTATTTAAATATTTATTTAAATTTCTACCCATCCTTCCCAAAAGGCTCAGGGCAGCTCTATGCGGGTAGAGTAGAAAAGGTGTGGAGGTATTGATGGTTGTTCCTGCCATGGGGTGTGGGGTTCAATTCAGGAGGATCCTACATTCCATGCACCAAACATGCTCCCTTTGTCTTTCATTTTTATGACCATCATTTTTTGTTCAGTGCCTTCACTGTCTCATTCAGTATCAAATGTGAGAAACCCTGAGCCAGGATTCCAGTGTTTACCCATTGTTTCTCCTCCCACCCCTGTGCTAATTTCTTCATTTCTCTCTCATACGCCTCTCTCTTTTACATCCCCCTGGGCCTGTAGATCCTTGTCTGCAAAAATTCCCGATAGGTAATCTACCATTCACACAACCAGCGCTAAACAATATCGGTTTTTTAGCAATCTGGTTAATGCTATCCAAATTAGTGAGGCTCTAAAATGTTTTAATGTATAAAAAGGGATTTCTTTTCAATGTTTGCATGTGGTTTTCATTTAACAGGCAGTGCTGTCTGTATTCTGAGATATACCTATAGGTTTTACTTTTTAAAATGTACAGCTTGCACATACCATGTATGATATATTCATTAGTTGGTTAAGAAGGCGGGGAGTAATAATCTCCGTATCAATGCAATATCGCAAGACTCTACGGTATCATGAAGAGACAGAGGTGTAAGCTCGGCACAAAGCCATATTACAGAATTACTGGGCAAACAACACAGCTGTATTTGGAAATGTACATTCTCTCTTCCACTTTACACCTGCTGGCCTCACAAGGGTAATCAGAAAAATATTTTTTTGCAAGTAATTATAGGAATCTTTCTCTTTCTATCCTTCCCTTTCATCAGTTTGCTTTATGAAGTTCCCTTTCCCCTCTGCAGGGAGTATGCAGAAAAAATGGATAATTAGAATTGCCGCTTTGAAGTATATTCTTTGAGAATGACCTTGGGGTTGCTATGACTCATATGCTCTGCTCCTCAAAGTCCTATGCTGCCACAAAACGCATTCATTCCCATGGGGTTTGTGCTGATGTTGTTCATTGAGGTTCTGATTGTCAATTAGTATTTATTTACAATAGGAAATACATGTTCAGTTTATTTATTTCAATATTTATTTATTTCAATATTCTTCTACCCCGCACCCTCCTGTTCACAGTTGACCTTCAAAAATATGCAGTTAAAATAAACATTTAAATTCTCTGGGTTTAGGCAAATGATATCCAGATTTTAAATGATACCCACTACCCAGTGTTAATTCTACTGCATTGTTACAATTATAGGATTCCATCCTGGATCATAGAGTGTTTTTGGGGTTGATGTTTGTACACTGCCTTGAACATGGATGTTGTACATACACCTCAATATTAATAGCCAGGTGGCTGGAGATGAAATTCCAGATTTTCAGGCATTGGGGCCACTTTTAAACGAGGTGCTTAGAGCCCCGCATTCAAGGAGAAAGCTGCATAGGGAGTGTTTACACGCTCCCTGCACTACCAGAAGTAACGTGCCGCCTGTTCTCGGCAGCATCGTCGGCTGGAGACGTGAAGCTTTGAAGAGGCGGGTTCTGAAAGCCTCACTTTCCAGGCTTTCAGAACAAACCTCTTCCAAGCCCTGTGTCTCCAGCCACTGCCGCTGCCGAGAATGGGCGGCACCTCACTCCTGGTAGTGCGGGGAGCGTGTAAAAAACATTCCCCACGTGGCTTTCTTCTTGAATTCGGGGCTCAGGAGGCGCTTCTAAGCACCTCCTTTAAAAGTGGCCTCAGAGTGTGGTCTGACTTAAAGCCCAATATGCCAATGGGACTCTTTCTATCAATGTCCGTGAGCTTCAGTGAGGACCTCACTTATTTGAACTCTTGTTGCCTGAAAACAATCAATGACAGTTTATAGGGAAGTCTACATATTCCTTTAATGGTGAGTCACATTTAAAGAGAGTTTTGTCTTTTGTTGTGCATCGACTCAGTAAAATTTCAGGTGACACCAGTAGTGTAACTACATCTAATAGGGCCCTGGGCAGCTGGAGGTTGGGGGGTGGGGGGGTGAGGTGGGCCTGTGCCCACATATCAGAGACTACCTGGAATGGATTCCGGAGATGGGGCAGGTGGCAGGCTATCTAACTGCCCCCATCTCTGGCAGGGCAAAGCAATTGATTTGTCGTGCAAGGCTTAATGCCTTTCCATCCCGTGTGTATGAGGGTTGGTTGGATGGTACATCTTACTCTGATCGTTTATGTCCATTCGATAACGCTGAAGTGGAGTCTAAATAAATAAATAAATAGTTTTATTCAGGCCTAGCCATAGGCCATTGCCATTTGAACAAATTTGAATATACATAACACCTATCACATATAAATAAACAATTGGGCCAAACAGTTGGGCCATACATAAATTAATAAAATCACAAATTAATAAACAGAAACAATACTAGAGGAAACACTTATATCAGTAACCCAACAAAACAATTTACTAAAAATCATTCCCTTGAGGCCTCCTTTTCTTCTCTGAATCCTACCAGGGGAGCACATCGCGTACTTTATTATTTTGGGTGACGCTATTTTAATTAATTTTACGCTTACGCAAGGTCATGGCCAGAAAGACTAAACCCCGAATACAAGGGCATAAACAAAAACCCCTTCCATAGCCAGATGGATCATGCTTCCAATTACACGTTTTATGGAGATCAACTCTACGAAACCAAGACAAGGGGAGCCTTGCCACAAAACGTCCTGTACCCAGTAGTGATATCATTCACCCATCTAACTTATATTACCCCTACTTGGGCAACCACCAGCCATGATTTCTCCCAGCCTTCAGTAGCCCCTGCTCCTCACCATTTAGTTCCCCACCTTACACTGGTTCTCCAACCATTTCTGCCGCCAAAAAATTGCCACTTTTGCAAATGCCGATGTTCGTCTGGTAGCTTCCGTATCCCCTGGACCCAGCAGCTTCTTCAAGACCATATTCTCAGTGCCTTGTACTAACCCCCCTAAGTACCTAGATCTTAGTCCCTCGAAAAAGGGGCATCTTAGTAAAATGTGCAACACCGTATCAGGGGTTCCCATATTACAAAGATCACACACTCTCCCTTCCCTAGGAGTACCTTTGTATCGCCCCTCCAACAAGGCTGAAGGGAAAGAGTTGCATCGCAACTTGGTAAACGCCACCCACCCAGCAGCATCCACCCAGGAATATAGATAACCTCCTCTGGGTTTCAGCGGATTTGGAGGGAGATAATCCGGGGCAACACGTTGGGTTTCAAGTAAGGCCCTCTCTAATTGTAAAGCCTGGTCCCCCAATCTAACCTTGACCATCTTCTTAAATCTGTCCATGCCCACTACAAGCAGGACTTCCCGAGAGAAACCCAGCCGATGGATTTCCTTTTCTACTGCCTCGATCCAGTAATCTAGTAGGCCCGTCTGCCGGGCCAAACTGAGCAGAGAATTCTCATGTTGGCTCATCATCACCACTTTAATCCAATAATTGGTGACGGATTGTAGTGCCAACGTACGCACCGGCAGGCTCCCGGTTTCCACACGCACCAGCACCTGCGGGGAGCTCTTTGGTAATCCCAAAATGGCGGCTAAGAATCCATTCTGAATGGCCTCCAGGCTCCCCAGGCACTCTATGGCCCAGACTGGGGCCGCATAGAGTGCTTGGCTGATGACCTTGGACTGGAACAGCCTCTGAGCGGGGCCAATCAATTTCCCCCCTTGTCCAAAAAAGAATTTTAAAATGGCCGCGCCTGATTTCTTGGCCTGGGTTTTCACTGACTCAAGCTGTAACTTCCACCCGGGTGTTGAGGCAAATAAAACCCCAAGATATTTGAAAGCGGGGACCTGTTCGATAAGCCTCCCTTTAATATTCCACCGAGACACTGTCCTGGTCTTCCGAGCTCCCACAACAAGTACCTTTGTTTTATTGTAATTAATTCTTAGCCCTTCAATTTCACAAAATTCCCCAAATTGATGGAGCAGCCTCTTAAGCCCCACTCTTGTTTGCGATAATAAGACAGTGTCATCTGCATATAAGATGACTGGGAGTCGTCTAAGCCCAATTAATGGAGCATGGCCATCCACCTCTTTCATATGGGAAACTGCTCTGTTCAAATAGAGATTGAACAGTGCAGGGGCCAAGAGACAACCCTGGCGGACCCCACATTCCACCGGGATTTCCCTGGAGAGCAACCTCTGGCTTCCATATCTCACCCGCATCGTATTCCCGGAGTGGATTTTCATCATCAGGAAGAGAAGTCTTGGGTCAATGGAGGAGGCCCTCAACCCGGCCCAGAGACGCTCTCTAGGCACAGAGTCGAAGGCCTTCTCGAGGTCCACAAAGCAAAGGAATAAATTCCCCTTCCTTCTGGCCTGTCTCCTGATTAATGATGACAGCAGGAGGATGTGGTCTAGGGTAGCCCTGCCCTCACAAAACCCTATTTGTTCGGGCGCAATTGCCCCTGCCTCAGCTATCCACCGCTTCAATTTGTCCAGCAGGAATCTTGTATACATCTTTCCAATGATGCTAAGCAAGCTGATCGGCCGGTAGTTACCAGCCAGCGACCTCTCCCCTTTTTTGAAAATGGGGACTAATGTACTTTGTAGCCATGAGACCGGTATCTCCCCGGGAAGTGGAGTCTGTAGCCCACATTATTCTGCATTGTCATTTATATGACAACTTACGTTTGAAATATTTAGGGCCTGTTATAAAGGCGCATCCAGGTAGATCAGACCACGCCCTCCTGGCTTTGATCCTTGATAGCCCCCGATGCAATGCCATTAAGAAAATTGCGGCTTTTTTGCTACAAATCTTTCAATATAGGAAGTCCTTCATGAGCCATCTTTCTTTGCCTTTGTCGTCTAACTAATTAACGCCTGAACCTAGGGGTTTTTTTCTTCTATTTATTTATAATAGTAAACCCAGCCTGTTCTGAGTTAAGCTGTGTAGTTATGTTTTATGTAAATTGTTAGTGATTATGTTTCTTGGGTTTATAACGTCTTGTGACGATGAGAGTCTGTATAGCTTTGTCTTACCCTTATGGATGATTTATGATTTATGATTTGTATGACTTAGATTTTTATTGACAACATTTTGCCCAAAGGGATCCTAGAATTAGGATTCTTACTTGTTTATATTGTATCGTATTTTATTTCTTGGTTGCTAAGACCTTTGGTTACGCACAATAAACTAACTAGCTAATAGGGCCTTGGGGCAAACCAATATGTCCCTCCCCATCCTGTGCCAACCTGTCCACAGGCATTGTATAGTACCACGTTACAGCACCACCACCATCTGCCTGCCACTCTCTTCTGTTGTGGTCTATGGTGGTGGCGGCTGCAGCAGCAGGAGGTAGGGCAGGGTGAGTAGGGTGGAAAGGCCTACGGAAACACATACATACCCCCATCCCTCCGCCCGCTTTTCCCTTACCAGTTGCTGCCGCTGCTGTAGACTGGAGCAGAGGCGTGTGGCAGGAGGTGCGGCAGGAGCGAGGAGGGCCCAGATTAGAATCAGCATGCGGCGGCCTGACATCAGCACCTGTTGGAGGGAAGTGTTGCAGAGGGACCCAGAAACAGGGTCCAAGGAAATAAGAGTTTCTGTCCCAGCCACAGCCTGCTCCACTTCCACATCTGGTGGGTGCCCTTTACATGGACCAGTCAACTTAGGGTTAAGTGGACTGGTGTGGGAAGAAGCAGAGCTGCCGTTGGTCGGTTTATGCCCATTGTCAGAGAGGCAGAGTAAATAACTGCACAACTGCACTCCTGCTTTCTACTGTTGCAAAGCCATGATCCCATTGGTTCCTGATGCTACAATTACACACGTTGAGTCTGGGGAAGCTGTGCATGCAGGAAATACATAGACTCTTTAGGCCACATAAGCCAAATTCATGCTGCTTGCAGGCTGAAGCTGGGGTGGCCCCAAAGAAAGGATTGGTAGGAATACACAGGAGTGACTGAATCTGCTGCCTGGCTAAGGGCCCCATGCTGCCTCTGCAGGTTCATGTGCTTAGCCTTTGTCAGGATTGTTGCCTCCACCTCAAGGGTGTCACCAGGATTTTAATTAACTTACCGGCTTTCCATTTCCTGATACTTTTTGCATGTTGAACAGAGCTGCCATGGGCTGGTCCCAAGTCCCCTTCGCCGCCACAATGGCGGCGACGGGGTAATTGCCGAGTCCCCCATCATGGGATGCAGGGGCAGAGTAAACATGGCACCACTGCAGCAGCAGCTTAAGAGCTCCCTGGTGGGAAGCGGCAGTTGCCATGACAACCAAGCAGGGGCGCGCGTGCGCAGAGGCACCGCGCCAAGAAGCAAGTGAACGTATCCGCTCTTTTTAGGAAGGGCGGAGCCGTTCTGGCCGCATGGAAGCAGCATTCGACACGGTGATTCAGCCAACGCAGCAGCAAAGATACACTGCTGCTGGCCTTGACTTCTGAGTCGGGCGCCGACAGGAAGATGAGCCGCGTGAAGAAAAGAGGCGCAGCAGCACAGAAGAGGATCCGAGCGGACGGCACCCAGCCGACAGCGAGCGGGTCTAACGCGGGGGGGGGGGGGGGGTGGCCAGGGATGGGGCCCTATCCAGGGAAGAATTGGTCACCTGCCTCGCAGCCTGTGAGGCCATGTTGTGAGCCCGCTCCCCAATCCAGACACTGGGGACCCCGCAGGCAATGGGAGGAGCTCTCCAAAGGGGGCAGGAGGCTCCCAATGGGGAACAAGGCCTCGAACAACAACCCATGGCCAGTAATCCTGGGGGACAGAGGCAGGAACCACTCAGGGCCCAGGCCTACCTCCAGGCCCCAGAGGCTGGGCCGAGGCGGGGCACCAGGGCACTCACTACCCCCGCCAGGTACAGGGAGGAGGGAGGAACCCTGATGGGAGGGTTGAATCTAAGGCCCTCTGATGCACAGCGGGGTGGCCAAAGTGGAGTAATGGGCAAACCCCACCCCCCCAGGCAGGACTGGATGGACCAAAAGGTCCCTGCCCAGGGATCTGAGAGGTGGGGCATCGAGTCAGGGCGAGGAGATGGTGCAGTGGCCCAGGCCCTTAACCCCCCCCAGTCCAATGATCACGGCAGGCCCTTGGGACCCAATTGGGGTTCCAGGCCTCGCCCAGTACCAAATTCAGAGGGCGGGGATTGTAACTGGGGCTTCTGGCCCCCCAAGGACAGCAGGGGTAAACCACCCGGATACAACATGCCCGGCCGAATATCTCTGACTGCAGGCGATGAACCACCACTGACCCAGAGGCGGTGGGAGGAACAAGGGCAATGGGATGAGACAGCAGATTACACAATTTGGCAGAGGATTCTCGCCATAGAGAACACGCTTCAGGGCGAACCGACTGGGCAGGCAGGGACGAGCACCAGTGATGAACAACAAGACAGCGGCAATCAGAGAGGGATCGAGCAGGGTGAGTCCACCACACACAGGGGGAGGGCGCCTGCTACCATGGGACACATGGGGGGCACCCCAGAAGGAGGGAAGGTGTTAATGACATCCACCAGAGACTGGGGGCAGCACCCCTCGTATGGGCCCTCACAGGCAGTAGGGACCAGCACGGTGGGGTCAGGACTAACAACACCAGCAGCGGGGTTACAGAAATCAACTGGACTGTAGTTGATGGAGGTGAACGGCGCATGGGTAGTCCCAGCCATGACCCCCACAGAGGGGTAGATGGGGGCAAGCCCACCCATAAGCAGGGAACCCACGGGTAAGAAAAACACCGAGGCAGGGGAGACCCCCTCCACGTCAGGTATGAACATGCCACAAGGGGCTGGCGGGGGTGGACCCCCGGCAGTGATCCACCCACCAGGAGGGGTCATTGCAGATGTAGCCGCCCCGTTTGGAAGCCACTTAACACAGGTGACCAAAGAAAAGATTTGGAGGGGATAATACATTGATTTATATGCTTTATTGTTCAGTGATCCAATCGTGGATCATTCCAAAACTGATGGGGAGAAGGACAAAGAAAGATTTAGGCATCCCAAAGCCGACAGAAACTGGGCAAACTGGACCTCTGCATTTGCGGTATATATGGGGGTTATAATGCAGGTGGACCCAGGACGCAGCTTGGAACTGCATAAGTACTCAGATATAGTTCGTAGAGCCCACGGAACCGGCCCGCCTGGTGCTTGGCTTCGCTATGACGAAGCCTTCTGTCATAGGGTGGCAAACATGCCCGGCCTGCGTTGGGACACCCACGCTCTGGACATATGGTTGGAGTGTATGGTGGATGCCACCAAGGCACCCAGGTCAGATAGTGGGTATCCCCTTGTCCGTGTGGGAGTGGCACCGGCCAATGAGACATATCAGGGCGACAACTGGAAGAGGGGACAAGGGGGTCCCGGGCCTTGCTGGGAATACAACAGGGCCGGCCGGTGTAATAGGTCCCAGTGTAGGTTTCACCATCTGTGCTCCAGTTGTGGTGGTGGGCATCCTGAGAGCACATGCTATCGGCCCCGACAAAAGTCAGGGAGCAGCCGTTTTGGCTCGGGAGGAGGAGCCGGTAAAGGCGGACAGGGAACAAACATGGGGTCCCGCCCTCAAAAGGGGGCTGACACCAATTCAAATTGAGGTCCTGGAGAAAGCCTTGGAAGGGCACCCAGACAGGATGGAGGTAGAATATGTGGTGCAAGGCTTTCGGGAAGGCTTCCTCATCCCTGCAGGCCCAGTTTCCCAGTAAGCACATGTTAAGAACTTAAAATCCATAGAAGGGAGGGAGGACCTAGTCAAGGGAAAAAATAAAGAAAGATGTGGTGGAAGGTAGGATTGCCGGTCCTTTCAACCAACCACCCATGAACAATCTGGTAATACCCCCGTTGGGCATTGTACCCAAGAAAGCCCCTGGTCAATTTCGGATGATCCATCACTTGTCTCACCCTCGGGGCGCCTCGGTAAAAGATGCGATACCAAAAGAATTGGCAACGATCAGGTATTCATCCTTTGACGCGGCAGTCGAAAAGACGAGGAGGATGGGAAAAGGGGCAATGCTAGTCAAGTGCGACGTCAAATCGGCGTTCCGCTTGCTACCAGTGCACCCCAACAGTTTCCACCTATTGGGGTTCCAATTCGGAGGTAAATATTATTATGACCGAGCAATGCCTATGGGATGCTCGATATCATGTTCAGCGTTTGAACGTTTCAGTTCACTTGAATGGATATTCAGGCAAAGATGGAAAGGGGGCGACGTAACCAAATACCGCGATGATTTCCTGATTATATGCCCACCCGAAACAGGAGTATGCATGAATGCATTGTCGCTCTTTCAGGAGATGGCCGAGGAACTGGGAATCCCATTGGCCCCCGAGAAGATTGAGGGCCCCTCCTCAAGAATTACTTACTTGGGCATAGAACTGTGACAGCACGGAAGGTCACCGTTCGCACCCTCCAGTCATTGGTGGGCAGTCTCAATTTTGCATGCCGGGTGGTGGCACCTGGCAGAGCATTCCTGTCCAGGTTCTATGAAAAATTGAGAGGAGATTTGCCTCCTCACTATAGAATCCGATTGACCAGAGAAATGAAACAAGACCTTGAGACATGGCGGGAATTCTTGGCCGAGTATAATGGAGTTAATTTTTGGAGAGAAAAGTGGTTGCTGCGCAGTGATCTCCAGGTGCACTCCGACGCTGCCGGAGGTGCTGGGTTCGGCCTGTATTTCAGGACCCAGTGGTGTGCCGAACCTTGGCCTCGGAAGTGGCATGAGATGGGCGTTACGAGGAACCTGACGTTTTTAGAATTGTTTCCTATAGTGGTAGCAGTACTGCTCTGGGCTAAACAGTTCGCCAATCGCACAGTATTATTCTGGTGCGACAACATGGCCGTCGTTCATGTAATCAACACGTTGTCCTCTAATTCGCCCCAGGTTATGGCACTGGTGAGGACAATGGTAGGGTGTACCTGTGAAACAACATTCTGTTCACAGCATGGCACGTCCCCGGCATTGACAATGAAGTGGCTGATGCACTATCTCAATTCCAGATCAAACGATTCTGCAAATTAGCGCCAGAGGCCAAAGAATTTCCCGATCCTCTCCCACCGGGGACATGGAGCCTTGGGAATTAGATCTACAGAATATCATTCAGGGATCCTTGGCCTCCAGGACTCAGGCTGCCTACGGTAAGGCACTCCGGGAGTTCCAAGAATACAGGTCTCAAAAAGGATGGGGTACAGACTTCCCCATAAGGGAGCCCGAAATCTTACAGTTCGCCATGTTCCTCTGACAAAAAGGCTTGGCTGCAGGTACTATAGGGGGGAAGATAGCGGCCCTAGCCTTTTTTAGCAGGATGAAAGGATACCCCTCCCCAGATCAAGGTTTTTATATAAAGCGCATGCTCGAAAGCTGGGCCAGAGCGGCCCCAGCCCCGGTTAGTAATGGGGCCCCCATCACTACAACCATATTAATGAGGATTATGGGAGCCTTACCTGATGTGTGTCATAATGCCTTCGCGACACAGTTGTTTATCACAGTATACGCCATAACATATTTTGGGGGTTTTAGATTAAGTGAGGTGGTTGCATGATCCCTCAGGGATGCCTCAGGCCGGTCATTTGGGATTAGAAGACCTAGAGTGGACCCCTGAGGCCTTGTCCCTGTGGCTGAAACGATCAAAAACTGACCAGAGGAGTAGGGGAGTGAAAATTTGACTATTTAGATGCGGGGTAAAACGAATATGTCCCGTGGAACAAATGAGGCGATATTTAACCATCCGCCCGCATGAGTCAGGGAACTTGTTCATACATAAGAACATAAGCCCTTTAATGAGTTACCAGTTCACCACAGTACTTAAGCCTGCATTGGGCAGGGCAGGCCTCCCCCTGAGTGACTTTGGGTCACACTCCTTTAGGATAGGGGTCGCTACAACAGCTGTGGCCATAGGATTGCCAGTCGAGGCAATTAAGGCAGTGGGGCGTGACGATCTACTGCCTACAAGAAGTATGTTAGACCTTACTGGTATTAAACAATTGTGTCTCCCGCACGTAGGAACTAGGTGGACTGGGCTGGAGAAGAGAATGGTGTGGATCGTGGGTCACCGCCTGGTGCATTGGGCCAGCAACGCTGCCCGAGGGACGGCATAGGGCATCCACCTGGGTTTAGCCAAGAAGGCAATTATAGGTGGCATGGAACCGGAGGGATGAGGTGGAACCAGTTAATTCCGAAGTTGAGGGCGCTCAAAGAAGAAGCCACACCACATATCATAGTAGTGCATTTAGGGGAGAATGATATAGCAGTTAGGAAAGGGGTTCATTTAATTATTAAAATGAAACAAGACATGTTGGTAGTTCGGAGTTTGTTTGAAGGGGGTCATATAGTTTGGACCAGTTTCATTCCTCGACTTAAATGGGGCAAGGCTATAAAGCCTGCAAAAATTGATAAAGCTAGGAGAAATATCAACCGAGAAATGGCAAAATGGATAGGGAGTATAGGAGGAACAATTATTCGGCATATGGACATTGTATACGGCCGACCAGATCTGTTTCAGGAAGATGGAGTACATTTGTCCCAAGCTGGAAACGAGTTGTATTTGAAGAATCTGGCCTGCCATTTGAGGGAATTGTTGGAGTGAAAGGCGGTGGGTGTCGGGGGAGGCCAGGACCGGCTCCCCCTTGTTGGCGGGGGTCCAGTATGCTACAGTAGGATAAATAAGTAAGAATAGGTTAGAATGAGTCATCTCCTTAAGAGATGGGGAGGTGACACCCAGTGCGAGGCGGAGCGCAGCACACACTGGGGTTACGACCCTGGGAGGGGTGCCCAGGCGAGCCATGGTGCTGTCGAAGGGGGAGTTATGTTTGGGGGTACTGACAAGGGAGGGCACATCCCTGTCAGTGCCTGAGTTAATAAGTATTTTAAGTAGCTCGCATACTGGACCCATTTTGCTTGTGCAATACCCACCGGCCTTGATGATGATTTGTGAATAAAGAGTGCGGCCAGTTTAAAACCAACTACGGTCTCTGTGTCTCATTGGGGGCGGGGGGGGTTTGTGCCGGCAAGCCCTGTGTGTGTCCCGCACATAACCCCGCGGACCGTGGAGATGAAAACTTGCTGTTTAAGCACTGGACATGTGCTGGGGATTGCCAAAGTGCTGTAAAACTGCCATAGAAGTTCTGTAAAATTCCCAGAAAGTAACAAAAAAGTCATGGAACGTGACAAAAGAATGGTGGAAGCGTGGAAACACTGTAAAACTGATGAAGTAACCATGGACACTCAGAAGTACTCCCAAAATGTTGGTATTTCTCATTGGAATAGGAACATTGGCTCTTGTCTCAGCCCTACTTGTCAGGTCCAAAAGCTTGCACCTCCACTAACTGAAGCTGGTCCAATTAAAGACATCACTGTACTATTTTGTCTCTATTCACCTTTATTTAGGACCAGTACAGCAAACATACTCTTTCTACATGACATCATTGGCTCTGAAGAAGATAAGACCACATCAAAGGGGTCATTCATGCCAGAATCCTTACTGACATGGCCACACCCAGTTTGGAACATCATGATGTCACAGCACTCTGAAGGCGGGGCAGGCAAAGTCTAAGGGGATGCATGTACACACCCTTTCCTCCGTCCAGGTGCCACCTGCTGAATGATAAAATGAGGTCAATTCCACCCGCTTTCTGCCCCTCGGTACACTTTCCAATCCTCCCCAGTTGGCTTGCACCTAGGTTTCGAGTCTGTTATTGTTAGATAAACTCTTAGAGCTTCTGTAAGTGTTTCATTATTGTGCTAGGGATCTGATGGACCTGAAAAGGAGCCCAAATTCCATCCTAGAGAAGGTGCACTAACATGAATTTTTCTAAATGAGTATTCCAGTGCAATCACAGAAAGAGAGGCTTTGGATGTAGCAGGAAAGCAAACAAGTATTAAAGGAAATACCACAAATATCTGGGTGTTGAGAAGTTTGAGTTAAGCTGTATTTTCATACCACCACCCGCTGGGCTGGTTTGCAACACATCTCATATCTATCTCTAACGAGTCCAAGCTAGCTGTTTTCCAGGGACCCAGGTTCATTGTGGAGACAATGGAGAGAAATGAAGTCAACATAGGGTCCCTGCTTTTTTCAGCCCTGTTTATGCAGAACTTTTATTGGATGAATCAAGTTTTATAGGATCTCTGTGTGGCATTTCCAGGACAGACCACATGCATTTCAAGATGGTTAACTGCTTGTCGTGTAATGAGACCACATTCAGTCTTGCTTCAACAGCCTCATAAGCTTTCTTTGTTTTATTGTTGTTTTAAAATGTTATTTTTATGCTGTAAGCTGCCCCGGGATGCCATGGGCATGAGGGGGCGGCTAAGAAATAGAAATAAATTAAATAAATAAAGGGCACTCTGGGCATCTCCCCTCTCTCTGTTCAGAGCTCTTGCCTCCGATTACTCTCAGGGAGAGAGCTGCTAGGAGCGGCAGCAGAATCAGACAAATTTGGCTGTGTGAAAAATGAATGCCACTTTGATTGTCACATTGATTCTGTAGGGGCAGTGACCAAAAGCAATTGACCCTGTAATTTAGCCTGTTCACCCTTTTAAAATGGCACACTAGCTCAAAGGAAACTTCCTTTGTTGTGTGGGAAAGATGAGGACAGGGCTCGAACTGCAAATGTTCAGAGCTGATTGGATCAGCTGTTTCAGTGGAAGCTCATCTCTGAGAAAACCAAGGCATAAAACAAGCTTTCAGCTTCCACTCATTGTCCCTGTTTTTTTATTCCATTGCTTTAAATCAATTTTTTTCCCTATTCAAGCAATATTTTGTATTATATAATAGTTGTTATAATGTCTGCAGGTTATTTCTCCTCGATAATTGATGTTATTTTAATTGATGGTAATTGTATTATGATACATCCCATGTAGTATTACCTTCGGCTCATTCTTTTGTTTTCCCAGTTGCAATGACCTTGTGCCACACAGCGAACAAAATAAAAATTATTATTATTATAAATTGTCCCTGTTTCAAAGTGCTGTGTTGGAGTGCAGAGCCATTTAAGTGTTTCTCCCAAGTTCCCTTCCTATTTTGAAACCCCAGTTTCAGCATTTTTCTCCCTACACATCACCATGCCCTCCAATGATACCTTTTGGGCTGGCACAGTAACAGGTTTTGTTGTTTTGTACAGGGTTCCCAGCAGTGTAAAGTTTGTACTAGTGTTGAAACTCAGAATTAGAAATTACTTGGCTTTTACTGAGTATCTCAGAATTCATCTTGGTTTGACCGAGTACCGATTAACCGAGGAATTGGCCTGGTACTTAGTACTCGGAAAATCCTCGAATGAGCAACATACAGGGCTTTTTCTGCACCTATATAAGGGTACTTGGCACTCAGTACTCTGAAAAAATACTTGGTACTCAGTTTTATTTTACCAAATATTTTACCAAGAACTGAGGCAGAACACTGGAGCCGGTCCTCGGAAACTTGGAAATACTCGCAAATAAAATTTTTATTATTTCCTTCAGCCTTATACTGTACCAGGTTCAGCAGGTAAAGGGGGTTATTAGCACCTTATTATTAGGGATGGGAATTCCGGATCTACCGGTATCCGATAATGCCGGTATCGGGCGTACCGGCATTATCGGATTCGGCCCGGTAATCCGGCCCCCGGTACCGGATTTCAGTGTGCCGGTTTTTTACATTGCAGCCATTTAAAAATGGCTGCAATGTAAAAAAATTTAAAGCCCCAGCCAAACTGTTTTAAAAAAAAAAAACCCTCCCCGAGTCCAGGCTGCGCGGGTGGAAGGGGGGACACCCCCCACCCACCCTGCCCAGCCTGGCTTTTTGTTGTAAAAAAGATAGAACAGCAACAGAGTGAGACCCCGAGGCGAGCCCCCCCCCCAGCACCAGCGGCCGCGGCGTCCCCGCAGCCGCAGGTAAGTATGACCCGATCCCTGGGGGGGGGTGTTAAAACCCCCCCCCCCCCCCAGGGATCGGGTCATACTTACCTGCGGCTGCGGGGACGCCGCGGCCGCTGGTGCGGGGGGGGGGCTCGCCTCGGGGTCTCACTCTGTTGCTGTTCTATCTTTTTTACAACAAAAAGCCAGGCTGGGCAGGGTGGGTGGGGGGTGTCCCCCCTTCCACCCGCGCAGCCTGGGAGGGGGAGGGAATTTATTTTAATTTATTGCATTGGTTTCAATGGGGACACAGCGCCCCATTGAAACCAATGCAATAAATCCGGCACCGGTATACCGGATTTAATCCGGGAATCCGGTTTTTGTGAAACCGGTAACCGGTAAATCCGGTACCCGGTAATGGGTCCGGTGTCCCGCCCCTACTTATTATTAATATTCCAGCAGTAGAAAGAGCTGTGAATCCTTTGCCTAAGTGAACAGCGGTGGTTTCTGCTCTTGTTTATTCATTGCTGGAGAGGGTACCCTTTTCACTTTAACAAGCTTGGGATAAGCACCGGTATATATAAAAAAAGAAAGATAACACCCAGGCAGGAGGGAGCCGTGTTCCTGGGATTAAGATGAAAACTAAAAAACATAGGAGCAGTGTGTGTTTGTGAGAGATGGTTCTTTAGCTGCTGGAAGGGACTGTCATTGCTTCCATCAGTGATCCTCTGAGTGTCTTTAAAACTAAAATTTTAGAGCCAAAATCAAAGTGTCCATTTGAGAATTTTGACTTTTTTTATCGACTGAGTTGTAACTTAAACCATCAGTTCCACACATACAAACCTGTCTACACAAAGCCTCTCACACAAACATCCTCCCCCACCCCCCAACTCAGCTCCAAAGTTAGTCAGTGGGCTATTATACATTTTCATAAGCACAATGAATATTTATGCAAATCTGGTGTCACATGAAGCGTGAGTTTTCCCTGTCAAATATTGGAGGGTATGTAACAGGTCGGTAGCGAAGCGGTGACATTGAGAGGGATTGCATTTTTTAAAAATCCTCCTTTCCATAGAAGCTAAATATGTTCCAGGTTTTCCCCCTCAGTTTTGGAGTAAGAGATCTGAAAAGTCAGATGAATGACTGTATGCCTACATCCAGAGGGTGTAATTCTGGTGAGAAAATGTCATCCTAAAATCTCAGACCATTCTAGTGGGGTTGCCCGAAGTCCTTTATTTTAAGGAACATCCCTTACTTATTGGGTTTGTGGCTCCAGGCCCCTTCCCATGCTTTATGGTTTGGTATGGTGTAGCTGGACCGGAAATGAAAAATCTCAGTGAGTGCTGCTTCTGTTGGAAGCAGAGCATATGCCGAGGTTTGCATGACATGGAAACGTACCAAATTTCCTGCTGGTTTTGCCATGTGGCATTTTCCATTATTTTTTGCAAGTTGAATGGGTCTGCCAAGCGCACCACCAGGGACTGTGGAGATGAAATCTTGCTGGCGAAACACAGGGGAAGTGCGGGAAATTGCCATAAAAGTGCTATATAACTGCTGTAAAAGTCCTGGAAAGTGACAAAAAGTCCCAGAAAGTGACAAAAAATGACAAAAAGTCCAGGAAAGTGACAAAAGTGATGAAAAAGTACTGTGAAGTGACAAAAAGTCCCAGAAAGTGATGAAAATGTTGGAAGCTCACAAGCACTCCCAAAAGCTCGGTATTTGCTTTTGGAATGGGAACACTTGCTCTCATCCGTATGCTTAGCCACTACCTTACTTGAAGGAGGGCCTGTCAAGGGGCCAACTGGACAGCTGAGTCTTCTTGTGTAGCAAAGTGGGGAGAATAGGCCAGATTTTTCCACAGAAAATTATGTTAAAGTGGGAAGGACTTACAGATTGTACATGATGAGCGCAGAGTGTGAGAGGGTGGGATGGGGTGCGGAGACCGGCAAGGAAGGAAACAGGTAGTGGTCAAGGCTGGCATAATGGCACTGGTATTGAATGTTCCTTAGTCTGGGCTTCTTTTGTGCTTCTGTAAATAGGGTCATTTGGTGAAGCACATTAAGGGCTGGTATGATCCCAAAGGGGAATAGTGCTTAGGGATGGGCGAACAGATCGCGGTTCAGGTTCGGCCGTTCGGTTCGGCTGCGTTCGGTTCGTCCGTTCGGTTCAGCAGTTCAGTTCGGCTGCGTTCGGTTCGTCCATTTGGTTCGGCAGTTCGGTTAGTACGCCGGATTCGGGTTCAGCCATTCGGTTTGGCCGTTCCGTTCGGCCGTTTGGTCGTTCGGTTCAGCCATTCGGGAAATGTTGTTATGGGTGTTTTTGTTGTTTTTTAATATATTTTTTTGGTTTTTTATTGGGTTTCATATGGTTTTCTTTTGTTTTTTATTTGTTTTTATATGTTTTTTTTTTTTTTAAATCTAATATTATATCTATCTATCTACACAAAATCTAACTGCTATTAACTATTCTAAATGCTACGAACTAAATGGATTATCTAATAAGTACACAGGGCTACTCCTACAAACACTAAAACTAAATCACTAACGCTATCTGCTATCTCTATCACTAAGCTAGCTCCTACAATTACTATCCCTAACCTATCTCTCTCTATATATCTATATCTCTCTATCTCTCTATATATGGGATGGGTGGGGGGNAACTGAAATGAAACTTAAAGCAATCTAATAATCCTACTCAATGCCTGCTGTTCAGGAACAGTGACTAGCTCAGAAGGTGTTGGAAAGGAGGGAGGCAGATAGTTTCATTTCTTGCAAGCCTCTCCACCCCTGGTGCCTGGAAGTCTGCTCCTGACTAGTACTACCCCTCTGTCACGTTTGACCTTACAGTGAACCTTTTTTTGCCACCTGAACTCACCCGAACGCGATCCGAACTGACCGAACTGTTCGGCCATTTTGCCGTTCGGTGTTCGGATCTGTTCAGTATGTTTGGGTTCGGGTTCGGTCATCTGAACAGGCCGAGTTCGGGCCAAACTCCGAACTTCCGAACTGCATTCACCCATCCCTAATAGTGCTACTGTGCATATATGTTTCTGGGTCTTTACCCTTAAGAAACACATATTTCTTAAGGGTAAAGAAACCTGATGATTTCCCCAGGTTGTCCAGATGTGCCTGGAGACTGAAGACTCTCTTGCCCCTTTTCTGATGTGGACAATGGACCTGCCACCCTATGGGTGTTGTAATTTCATGCAGGATTGCTACCACTCTGGGTTCTCCCAGGAGACTCCAGGTTTAGACCCAGAATCTCTAGGATCTTGGGGAATGACTAATTTCTCTAGGTCAGCCAGGAGTGCCTCTGGTAGCCCAAAGAAAACAGAGCTTTGTGGAGCAACCATGTTAGAAAGATAGCAGGCCATAGGGACTTTCTAATGTGACCCCACCCCTAAGAAGGTGTTATGTCAGAAAGGGGTGTGGCAGTTCCTTAACCATAACACTTTCTATAGTGGCCCCACTCCTGTAAGGAATAGGGTTATGTTAGGGCATGATAGCACCTTTGGCCCAACCCTGTTCCCCTGGCCACTCCCCCTCTGAGTGAAAACCTGGATTGAGGCGGTAACCCTAATGTCAGAATGGGGTGTGACCACGTTGGAAAGGGGAGGCAGTCCCTTGACCCTACCCCCTATAGAGCATTGTGATGTCACTGCTCGAAACTGGGTGTAGCCAATCCACGTTGAAAAAGGGTGAAAGATCCCCTTTACTCTGTCCCTGGCTGTTATAGCCTTGCTCCCTTCAGGTCAAACCCTGAGGGAAGATCAGAGCAACCCTAGCAATGTGTTTGTTTGTCTAGGTAAGTTTCTAGCTCTTCAGTCCAACAAAAATGGTTGTACTTTCCTGAATCTGTGACCAGAGCTGCAGTCTAATCATACCTACAATGTTTTCTCTGTATGGGCTGGGGTTTCAAGAGAGTTCATCTCCCATTTACCCAGCATGCCCAGCACATCCAACAATCTGTCTCGCCATGCTGCAAACTGTGATGGAAATGGCTCCAATTAGGGAATGGTAGCTTGGGAGTTTCTGCTAAGTTAAAGTGCTGCTTGAAAAGTGCTCTAGCTCTGCAGGGAGGAGATGGAGAAAGGAAATTACTGATCCATCAAGGACTTTCTGTTCCTGCTACAAAAAGGAGAGTAGGTGGAATGAACCTAGTGTCCATAGGGGAGACTTTTCCAAGGCATCAATCAGTTGGAGCTGGGGCCTTAAGTCCCCCAGAAACTCAATGGGAATTAGGCACTTAGCTGCTATTTGGAGGACGACCTGTCTATGCTGTAACAACTCAAACAGTGGATTTTGTATTTGCTGATACTGTACTCGTTGGATAGCCCTCTGGATATCTGAATGATATCCAAATGTCACATGAAAATTAGGGGTAGGAGAGAAGGGAGTGGTAGGGACATTTCCCCTCCTGAGTTCATGGTGCAGGGGACAATCCCCTCTTTAATCTTTGCCCCATGGCTCCCAGGGGGAGGATCTCTTCCGTAGGCCACTTTGAAAATTCACACAAGTTCTAGGAGTTGTGGGCAGAGGCGTGAAAGGGGGTGATTTCACGGAGACAAGGCTCAGATCATGGATCTATGCCAGGGGTGGGGAACCTCAGGCTAAGGGGGCAAATGCAACCTGTGACTAGTTTTTATTTGGCCCCTTTCCAGTTCCTGCATCTGTCCCTCTGAATCTAGTTCCCACCCCCAAGCACTGAATGAGTGCGCTCAGGATGAAGGAGCAGCAATGAAGGCACGCACAAGAGGACGGGGACAGTTCCCTGAGCTGGACCGCCCTTTTCCTGAGTGCCCCCCCTTAACCACCTTTGCCTCCAACTTCTGTGCAGCTCTCAAAGCTTGTACTCACTGTCAAAGTGGTCCCTAGGAGAGAAACGTTTCCCCAGTCCTGATCTATGCCATGAATTCATCCCCCTGTCCTTGAGTGCAGCACGCCCTCCTCTCCTTTTCCTTCCCCTGAACTCACTTTTTCCATGGGGACTAAAGGTGGAACAAATATTCCAAGCAAATCCAATGTTGGTTGAATTTTGGTTAGTTGCATGTGCACAATAGTGCTAAATCGAGCTGAAATAAACTAACCAGATAATCCCACGCTAAACAGAATAACCAAAGAAACAGAATAAACCAGGAGTGGTGAACATTTTCCCTCCCAGGAGCCACTTTGAAAATAAGTAGAAGCTCAAGGGCCACATAGAAGCTTGGGGGGTGAGGGGGGGCTTTGTGTGGGCACTCAGCTACAGGAGGGTCCATACTTAGTGCTGAAATTGGTACTTAATTTACTACCTGCAGGTAAAACCTGCATTTTCGAGTGCTGCACTGAGAACCCGATGGGTTACCTGGGTACTGATTGAGTCCCCGACCCCTCCCCAAAATTCAGTAACTTCTGGTATTGATTTTCTGATTACTGACTGGTATATATAGGGTCAGAAAACCAAACAATCAGGACAGAAATAAAAAGAAGATTGAGACTGGGAGTCAACTTTCCGGGATGGAAAATCAATAATTAGGTGTCAGAAGTCCAAGTATCAGTACGGAAGTTGAAAAATTAGTACCGGACATCAACATTCCAGGAGCAGAAGTTGACATTCCAGGACATTGGGTCCCCAAATCAGGTTGCAATTAGGTACCAGCGGGTACCCGATGTTGTCAAGTCAATTCAGGTGCCGGGAATTCGATGGGTATTCATGTTCTTGTGGGTACTTGTTTCAGCTCTAGTCCAGATGATCGATCTGTTCCATGGATCTATCCCTTATCCTTATATGTATGCCCTCATCTCTGCTCCAAGTTTTCTGCTTCAGTTTTTCAATGCTTGGGGTAGGAAGGAACTGAATCTGGGGGCAAGATCCAGGAACTGGAAAGAGGCCACATAAAAGTTGTCCATGAGCTGCATTTAGCCACGGGCCTGAGGTTCTCCACCCCTGGAATAAAGAAATACGTGAAAATCCATTGGAGATGCAGATATTTGCCTATTTGGATGGCTAATCAAATATGCAGATAATCATGAATATAAAAATGCCTTTGCTGTAAACCCAAATTAAAGAAATAATTGTTCCCTGACACCAAAATTCAGAGGGAACACATCTCTTCTGTGTCTCCCCCTTAATACACACCTAGCAATGGCATAAGCTACCGCAGAGTAACTAGCTACTCCTACCCGCCTACCGTATTGCCAGCCTCGCTTCCTACGCTATGTCAGCTTTCCTAGGGCAAATGATGTACGGAGTCTGCTTCAGTTTCAGCCCACAGATCCCTAAATGCTCCTTTCACCCACCTGCTTTTGTAAAGTGGTTCCTATGGTGACACACTTCACGTCTCTTTCCCTTTGGCTTTCTCTGTTCTGTGCACGTCTAGAGCGGGCGGTTGTTCTAAGTTTGATTTCTCGCTGACTTCTAACATCCAGCTCATTTTTTAAAATTAGGGCTAAAACAGTTTGCTTTGATCATGAGCAAATCTGTTTTGGCAGCTTGGTTTCATTTGCTTTATCTTCTGTTGTAGACTTCTTTATTAACACAGTGGGAGATGGATAGGGCAGTGTCATGCTTGCCAACTAGGCTTAATTACCAGTTGGAATGATCACTGGCCATTCTTTTACCGGCTATTCCTGAGAGCTAACCAAAGCTGAGAGAAGAGTGCTCTGGAATAGAGCTTAAATAAGTACCCACAAAAACAGGTATACTCATCAAATTTACAGTACCCGAGCCAGTTTTATTCTGGGTATCGAAAATACTGAAATGATAAGATACTAACAAACCAGTAGACCAAAATGCTGGTTTCATCTACTGTTTTGACTTTTTGTCCTGGATTTTGGGAAATTTGGGGGTATTTTGGGTTTTTGGGTATTTTCATGTACTCAAAAGACTGGTAGTCAAAATGTCGGTTTTCTAAGTACTTGATTGGTGGAGATGGCTGGTTTTGCATCTTCCCTGAGAGATTTGAAATGTGGTTTGGAGAAGAGACAACTGAGAGGAGATATGATAGAGGTCTATAAAATCATGAGTGATGTGGAACTAATTTACCCTCTCAGCTAGTACTAGAACTAGGGGACACTCCATGAAACTCATGGGTGACAAGTTTAAAACAAATACAAGAAAATATTTTTTCACTCAGCGTATAATTGGGTTGTGGAATCTACTGCCAAAGGCTGTGGTAAGGGCCAGTACTATAACTGAATTTAAAAGAGGTTTGGACACGTTTCTGGAAGATAGGTCCATTAGCAGCTATTAGCCAGACAGGATCAGGGAACATGACGGGAGCTGGGGGAAAACAACGGGGAATGGATCCCCCATTGTGACCTGTTGGGTGCCACCGTGATTGGCCACTGTCAGAGACAGGATGCTGGGCTTGATGGACCATTGGTCTGACCCAGTATGGCACTTCTTATGTTCTTATGGTGTCCCACAAGGTTCTATTATCCAATCGCCCATGTTGTTCTGTTCAACATATACATGCAACCCTTTGAGGATTTTCTGGTAAAGCATGGGGTTGAGTACAATCAGTATGCAACTATATATATATATACAACTATATATACAACTATATATCACTTGGGAGCCCTGTCAGCCTGACCTCTGCCCTGGAGGAAAGTCTGAATGATATAGCCACTGGATGTGTTAGAGCTATCTCGTGCTCAACCTGGGGAAGGCTGAGGTGATGCTGGTGGGGAGAGGCAGCTGATATGAGGATGCCCTGCACGTTGCAAGGCTCTGGGTGGAGGTTGTGGGCCAGGTAAGGAACCTGGACATCATTTTTGATCATGCTCTGTCCATGAAAACTTGGGTATTGGATGTGGTTTGAAAATGCTTTTTCCAGCTGGGTAATCTGTATAAGCTACACCTGCACTTATCCCAGACTAAACTTGCCATGGCAACCCATGCCCTGGTGATCACGAGGCTTGATTTTTTAAAAAAATGCCCTTTTATACAAGCTTCTGGCAGCCCTGCTTTGTGTCTCGCAGCTTGTTCAGGGCTTAACCATGATCATTTTACGCCTGCCCTGCATTCTCTGCATTGGCTGCCTGCAGAATGGCGGATTGAATTGAAAATTGCGCTGCTGGTTTTTAAGGCCCTGAACAACATAGGCCTTGACTATATTGGAGACCTACTCCTGGAACCTCCCGCTACTGGCTATCTGTGCTCAGATGCTACCTGCTATTTGGGGAGCCTGTTATTACGCCTTAAGTCTGTGGGCACACCGATTGGGCCTTTGCTGGTGCGAGCCCCTCAGCGTGGAACTTGCTCCCTTCATATGTTCATCTTAATTCCTCCCTCCTCACCTTCAAAAAGCACCTGAAAACGTTTTTGTTTTCCAGGTCCTTTTAGGGGATCCACTGCTGGTTCCCCCTTCATGTGTTTTTTACTCTTTTTTAGCTTCCACTTTTAAACTGTTTTAAATTGGTATAGAGTGACTTATTTATTTTAAATGTTGTAAAGTGCTCTGAGTAGGCCTGAAATGGCAAATCACAGCAAATACTGGGTGTTTGTACACACACATTTCTCCTGCATGTTTGCTGTTACATCCTGAACTTTCTGTGTGTCTATATCACTCACCCAGATCTTAAACATCAGGCTCTTTGAACTTCTGCATGTTCTCACAGATTTAAGAAGTCCTTGATCTCTGTAGTTTTACACATCTGGATCCTGTAACATCTGGGTGTCTCCCAGAACTTGTGTGTGTAAAACGTTCTCCTGGTAAACTGCTTTGCTCCATGGGCTGCGTAGCAGGAGGGGCGGGGTAGAAATTTATTAAATAAATAAATAAATAAATAATGTAGCTGTGGTCACTTGGTTTCCATAGCAGCCCCTCACGTCTACAGTTGTGGCTACTTTAGGCTGCCTCAGGGCAGTGCGTGTGCAAAGAATGCATCCAGGAACTGCCTCAGGGAGTGTGTGTGTGACGAATGCATCCAGGAACTTACTTGTGGACTTGTAAAACCCAGAAGATTGAAAGACCAACATTTTAAGGTGTGTGTAAAAATGCCCACTGTTTCCCTCAAGCACGGGTCATTTGCCTTCATTTGTGCAATGCAGAAACTTACCAGGTTTCCTGTGGTTTTCGACATTTATCATTATTTTTCACGTGTTGAACAGAGCTGCTATGGGGCCAGCCCCAAGTCCTGTGTGTGTTGTGGAGATGCAAAAATGCTGTAAAAAAGAGTTCCATAAAAGTGCCACAGATGTCCCAGAAAGTTCCGGAAAGTGCCAAAAAGTGACTAAAAAGAAATTGACCAAAAATGTTGGAAAGTGACAAACATGCTAGAAAGTGATGAAACTGATGGGAAATGACTAGGAGTGTACCAAATATTTTTAAAAAAATTTCATGAGTATTCTGAAGTTTCCACAGATCGGGCCCCAGTTTTCTGCCTGCTCCTCGGTAACTCAGTGAATGCTCGGAACCCTGACGCAGAGGGAAGGGAGTAGGAAGGGGGGCAGAGGACAGTAGGCAACAGAGGTGGGACCCCGGGCCCATTACCGGCTACCGGATTTACCGGTTACTGGTTCTCTGAAAACCGGATTCCCGGATTAAATCCGGTATACCGGTACCGGATTTATTTCATTGATTTCAATGGGGCGCTGTGTCCCCATTGAAATCAATGAAATAAATTAATTCCCTCCCCCTCCC
>QEPC01005362.1:1266471-1281887 GCA_003113815.1 Sphenodon punctatus | reverse complement strand
GTGGTCTCCCACCCTGCCTTCAGGAAGTTGCTGCTGCTTCTGACCTTGTTAAGCAATCTGCTTCTTTAGTTCTTGGACACCCATTAACTGTTTCAGTTCCACATTGTGTTTACTGTCTTCTAAATCAGGAAAGAACTCTGTTTTTGTTTCATGCCCGCCTCACTAAGTATAAACTTGTTTTATTGTCTTCTAAAAACATCACCCTTCGATGGGTGACTCCCCTTAATCCGGCCTCACTTCTTCCTATGCCTGCTGATGGTTCTCCTGACTCTGTCCCTCATAAGTGTCTCTCCCTGCTGCAAACTACTCTTTTACCTCGTCCTGACCTTTCTGACTGCCCCCTCACAAACCCTGAGTTACTGTTGTTTGTTGATGGCAGCTGTTTCCATGACAACAATCAGCTGCTTGTTGGTTATTCTGTTTGCACCCAGCATGATCCTCAACTCCGCTCCGCTCTGCTCAGTCAGCTGAGCTTGTGGCTTTCACCAGAACTTGCTTTTTGGCTCACAACTGTACTGTCAATGTTTACACTGATTCTCGCTATGCCTTTGGTGTTTGTCACTCCTTTGGAGCTATTAACAAAAACAAAAGCAAAAGTCTTCTCACCTCTACGGGTTCCCCTATCTCCTATGCCTTATATGTTTCTGAACTTCTCTTTGCTCTTCTTTTCCCTAAAGCTGTTTCTGTCATCCATGTTCAAGCTCACACCACAGCCAACACTCCTGAGGCTGTTGGAAATTGCTTGGCTGATAAGGCTGCAAAACGAGCAGCCAGGTGTGGTCCCTTGGGACACCTCGTTCTCACATCTTCTCTTTCAGATCCACTATCCGGCGTCCCACTGTTGACTGAGCTTCGTGATCTCCAGCAGGCGGCTCACACCTCCGAACAACGCATCTGGTCCCATGCTGCCTGCGTTCCTGACTCTATGGGAGTCTTCTACCATCCTGATGGATGACCCATTGTCCCCCGTTCCCTGATGCAGCATCTTGTTCGTATGGCTCATCTGCGCTCGCACACAAACAAAAGGGGGATTGCCCAACAGATATCGTCCTTTTGGTTTGCACCCTTTGTAGCAACTGAGACCCGTAAGTAACCTGGTCCGTTCCTGTCCTACGTGACACCTCCATAATGTAGCCAAGACAGCTCCGGTGCGCAGCTCCACATGACCATGGTCCAATGGACCTTTTAGAAATCTCCAAATTGACTTTGCAAACCTCCCCTCAGCACAAGGATTCAAACACCTCCTTGTTGTTATCTGTACCTTCTTGGGATGGACTGAAGCATCTCCTTCATGACTTTATCCCTTGTTTTGGGAGTCTTTCCATTGACTCTGATATGGGCTCACACTTCACTGCCACCCTCACTAAAACGCTGTGTAAAACCTTGGGGGTTAACCTGTACTTTCATACACCATACCACCCCCAAAGCAGCAGCCAAGTGGAACAAAAAAACTCTGATCTGAAAACTAGACTGTCCAAAGTAGTCCATGACACAGGCCTAAAATGGCCTGATGCTCTTCCGCTTGTTCTTATGGCCACTCGCTTCGCTCAACCCCAAACAGAAAACACGGCCTATCCCCCTATAAGGGTGGGGATAGAGTCCAGGGGATTTCACACTGAGGGCCTTACTGAACTTTCTGATAATATTGCCTCATATGTTTTATCCCTATCCAGGGCTCTGCAAACAACCAAGGTGAGGGTAAAAGCCACTTTTGTGCCACCCACAGCTGTCAACTGCCATTCTTTCAAACCAGGTGACTGGGTCCTCATCAAAGAGTTCTGGAGAAAGCACTGCCTGGCCCCACGCTGGACCGGCCCCCATCTTGTTCTTCTAACCACATACACCGCTGTGAAGGTAGAAAACAAAAATGCCTGGATCCATGCTTCTCATTGCTGGCAGTCATCTCCTCCTGCTGACCCTACTTAGCCCTGGGGTCCTGGCTTGGTTTCCATCTCACCAAGACAACAGTTATGTCAAATTTGTTACTGCCAGCCTGAATACTTCACACTTTTGTGTGCCACCTGCCCTAACTGTGTCTGGTGTCCAGATGGTCCATTTTGTAGGTGTTCCATACAACTGCTCCTACCGGGAATTCCATTCAGAACGAGATCTTTGCTTCCCCCGGCCTTGGAGATCCTTCCTAGAATTTGTGCCCCCTTTTGTGAATTTCACATTCTGGCATTTTTGGGTATTTTTGGGCAACCACTCTAGTCCCTTTCCCGGTCTATGGGACACGGTTGTGAGGCATTTAAGAACATGTGTTGTTTTGACCTGACTGACAATTCTAACCATATTAGGAAGGGCCTCCACCGATTGCAGACTATAGTCCAAGGTATCCAAGAGAGCAAAAATGAGGGACTTCTTTCTTGGCTGGAGAGCCTGTTCCCAGACTTCCCAGGATTTGTAAAACGTGTTTTGTACGGTATATGTTTTGTTATACTTGCTATACTTGCCCTGTTTGCTTGTGTGTGATTATTCATGTGCCTTATTAACACCTGCCTTAAATCTTCTTCAGAAACTGCCTGGAACATCAAGGTCCGTAAGTTAATCAATAAACGCACCTGCTTACATAATTAAGACTTCTCTAATTGATCGAAGTCTCAAAAGGGAGGAATTGTGAAAGAAACACTGTATGTAGATAAACTTTGCCCTGTGCTTGTCACTTGTGACGTAACACGGACACAGACGCAGTAGCGAGACTAACACAGACGCAGGCGCAGTAGAGATTTATTGACGCAGATGGAGTAGAGACTAAGCAGAGACTTTCCAGCGCAAGCGCAGTTTAGCCTACTAACATGAGTCAGCAACTCAGTGTTGACATGCTCAGTAAATCCACCAGTTACATAAACACCGGATGCTGACTATCATATCGGGGACCAGGCTGAATCCTGTGTCCTGATTGGGGCTGGGGAAACAAAGAACTGTGCATTGATCGGGTTATAGCTAGAAGCATGAAGCTGTATGAAAATGTATAAATATAGGTGCCTTCTCTTTGTTCGGGGCTCGATGATCTCCAGATCCTCGACCCCACAGCTGCTGTGTCTCCTGCAATAAAGTCTGATCTGATAGACGTCTCTGTGCAGCCTCCTCTCATTTACTGCCTCCACTCAGCAGAATTTTTCCGACACAGTCTATGTTGGGGTTATGTCGTCTCAGTCAGGGAATCCCTAGGACCACCGGGAAGGCTGGCGTGCACACTACGTCTAGACTCAGTTCTTCTTAATGTATCCCGATGATTCCCTGTAAACCCTGAGTATAAGTGGTGATGGGACCTGAGGCTAATGGGGAGCCATCTATGGCAAACCCCACTTCGGCCCGAGCCTTTTGCTGCACGAGGATTTGATGTTTTTGGACCAGGGCTTCTTTAATAAAGTTCCTTGATGCCCCTGAGTCTATAAGGGCCCTGACTACCAGGGATCGAGTCTCAGAAATGGCTAAGGTGAGGGGTACCCGGAACTGATCCACTTGTGCTAGCTCGGCACTAGGTTTCCCAGGGTAGAAGAGGGAATATTTTTGATGGTTACCGGGGTGCCTCTCTCCCATCCCGGTCCTTCCCATTTCCCGCCGCCTGATGGGTAGGGGGCAGGGTGAGGCAATTCCTAGTGAAGTGCCCGGTTTCTCCGCAATAGAAACAAAGCTTACCCGTTCTTCTGCATTCTTGATCTTGGGAGGTGACGGGTCCTTGCGAGGCCCCAATTTGCATGGCTTCAGGTTCTTCCATGTGATTTACCTCGGGTTTGCTGGTAGGAACCATTACCGAACGAGGCTGCCAAGGACGGCCCCCTTCTTGTCTTCTTTCGCGTAGCTGCTCTGCGAGTCGTTCATCAATTTGGCATGCAAGATTGAAAAGTTCTCCCCATTTTTCTGGTTTAGTGGTAAAGGAGAGCTGATCCTTGATATCATCGTTGAACCCTTTTTAAAACAGCACCTTTAATACTGTCTGGCCAATTTAATTCAGCAGCCAGCTTTTTAAAATGTGTCACATATCCTAACAAAGGGCCCTGTCCTTGTCTTAATGACATGATAGCGGTTTCTGCGACTTTTACCCTATGCGGGTAATCAAAAAGGAATGCAAATTCTCTAACGAATTTCTCAAAATCAGTTAACAAGCAGTTGTCTTGCATCAATAGAGGAGTAGCCCAATCTAAGGCAATGCCCTCTAAATGCCCAATAATAAAGGCCACCTTGGTGGCATCTGTAGCATATGTGGTGGGCTGTGTACGAAAAACCAGTTTGCATAGGGCTAAAAACCCTTGGAATTGGTGCCTATCCCCATTAAACCTAGAGATAGGAGGGTGCTTTGGCTCTCGTCCCCGGGGCCCACCTTCCACCATCAGAGAAGCAGGGGCGGCTGCCCCAAGCGGGGCGGCCACACCCACTCCCTCCCGCTCGACCCCCCCTACTGCCCCTTGGTCTTGTCTTTCTTTAATCTCTTTAATTTCAAAGGTCAAGGACTGTATGACTCAGCCCCATCTCCTCTAGCTGGGCAGCTATGTCCATGGTAAGGCTGGAGAAACTGTTAGGGTAGGTGGGGATGAGGGGGGAATACCCACAGACACAGCCAGGGAATCTTCCTAGCCCTAACCCCCCTACTACCATACACCCGACTGCTGCTGGGCCCCACTCGAGTGGGTAATGGAAAACGACCCCTCAGGATAATATTTGGCCCTAGATGTCCCAACAGAGACAAGGCCATATCATCACAGGGGTGAGGAGAAAATGCAACCTTGAGTGGAGCCCCTCCACTCACACACCAACCACTACTACTACCACAGCACACACCCTGTGCTAAGAAAAAGGGGAAGGCTGGGGATGATGGCCAAGTGTGGGGAGATGGGGAAGTTATACCTTGGGTAAGAGGGGAGGTTCAAATGATTCACACACACCAGGGGTTTTAGGTAGGGGCCCAGACTTGAGAGGGATCAAGAGGGGGGTGTCACTCACCACTTCAAACACGTTCCTTGCACTTGCACTCCCACACAATATTGTCACTCACTCACCTTACACACTCTCACTCACTCCTCTCTCACTCAAAACAACTCCTAAGTTTGTTTGCTCTTCAAAACGCTCGGGGCCAGTCTCACAGCGCTGCTGTTCTCCGGCAGTGCTTGAATCTCAGTGGCGTCTTTACATAGGGCTGGCCCCGCCCTGCTTGGCGCACAGCCGTGCCACCTGGAGAAGCCGCAGGTGTGGCTACAGGCCCCGCCCCACAGGTTGCCTGTTGCGTGGGTCCCGCTGGGACTGGCGCAGGTCCAACCCCCCGATCCTGATCCCCACTACCTCCGCCTGCATCCCCTGCTCTGGGGTCCCAACCCTGTCGCTGAGGAGCCCGTGGTTCCCTTATGGCCTGGACGGGGGTCCAGCCCCGCCGCCAGCATCCCCCGACCCTGATAGTTTGTTGACTTTTTTGTGGATAAAATCGCTCAGATTCACTGTGACTTCGATGCTGCGCTTATAATGGTAGGTGAACCTGAGGGGGTAGAGGACCCGCTATGTCCGATTTTATGGGATCAATTTCAGGGGGTGTCGCCCACTGATGCGGCGGATGTCCTTGGGGCTATAAGGGCCACCTGTTGTGAATTAGATCCATGCCTGTCCTGGCTGGTCAAGGCCTTCCGGGAGACATTAGAGCTGTTGCTGGCGGGGGTTGTCAATGCCTCCCTTAGGGAGGGCAGAGTGCCGAGCTGCCTCAAAGAGGCGGTGGTGAGGCCTCTGCTCAAGAAGCCATCTCTTGACATTGACTCCCCATCCAGTCTCTAACCTTCCCTTTTTAGGGAAGGTTATTGAACAGGTGGTGGCTCGGCAGCTTCAGGGGCATCTATAGATCGGGTCAGTTTTCTTGATCCCTCGCAGTCTGGTTTTCACCCTGGGTTTGGCACGGAAACTGTGCTTGTGGCTTTGATTTGATGACCTGCACCGTGAATTAGACCAGGGTAGATCTTCCATGTTAATTCTATTAGATCTGTCAGCTGCATTTGATACCGTTGACCATGAGATGTTGGTGGCTCAGCTGCAGGACCAGGCTGGAGTGGGCAGAATTGTTCTTGAATGGGTTTGCTCATTCCTGGCTGGGAGAACTCAACGTGTGGTTCTTGGGGAATGCCTGGGACCTCACATGTGGAGTCCCGCAGGGTTCTATTCTGCCCCCCCCTCCTGTTCAATGTGTACATGCAGCCTTTGTGCAAGGTCATGAGAGGGTTTGGTGTGCGTTGTCAATGACACACAACTTGTCAATGACACACAACTTTACCACTCTTTCTACAGACACAGACCTGGCAGTCTTGGTGCTCACCCAGTGCTTGGCAGCTGTGGGGGGCTGGATGAGGGTGAGCCGTCTGAAGTTGAATCCCGACAAGACGGAGATGATGTTGGTGGGTAGGGCTGGGGGGATGGTGGCCCCCATCATCGATGGGGTCTGACCCCCTATGACCACACAGGTCCATAGTCTGGGGGTGCTCCTCGACTCACACCTCCGCCTGGATCGCCAGGTGGAGGCTGTGGCGAGGGGAGCATTTCGCCAATTACATCTGGTACAACGGCTGCAGCCATATGTTTTGGACTCAGATCTGGCCACCATCATGCCTTTATCACCTCTAGACTAGACTACTGTAATGCACTCTATGTGGGGCTGCCCTTGAAGATGGACCGGAGGTTTCAGCTGGTGCAGAATGCGGAGGCCTGTCTCTTAACGGGGACGGGTCGTCGTGAGCACATTACACCGGTGCTTTGCTCCCTCTACAGGCTGCCTATTATCTTCCGGACTCAATTCAAGGTGCTGGTAATGACCTATAAAGCTCTAAATGGCCTGGACCCGGCTTACCTGCAGGACTGTCTCAGGCCCCGGATTGCATTGTGGCCCCTGAGGTCGGCCGGGGACGCCCGACTTGAAGTCCCCCGGGTTGCAACGATGGGGAGGGCATTCTCGGTGGCCGCTCCCAGACTGTGGAACTCCCTCCCGATGGAGACCCGCCTGGCCCTGGCCCTCCCCTCTTTCCGTAGACAGTGTAAGACCTGGCTGTTCCTCTGGGCCTTTGGAGAGAGAGACGGGAAGGGTGGGGTGGGGTGGGGAGTGGGAATTCTGCCCTTTTAGTTCTTTTTATCTTTTAAAATGTTTTAAATGATATTTTATGTGTTTTTACTGCTGATATATTTGTAAGCTGCCCCGAGCTGCTCTGTGAGCAGGAGGTGGCGGGGTAGAAAAATAGTAAAATAAATAAAAATAAAATAAACAAACAGAAGCTCTGGGCCTGGTGCACTGAATTCAGATGTGAAAACAGATCTGCATTTTCTGTTGAGGGGAATCACATCTAGTTTTTGGAATCAGATCGCTATGTGACATGGGTGCTTTACAAGGATGAGTGCCTGTGTTTTGGGTTTATACATTATTTATTTTAAGCTTGATGTGCATGCAAACTGTGTTTTGTACGTTAACCCTGGGAACTCCTTGCTGCTGGGTTATGCCGCTTACCGTTGCCCTGGCTCCACTTACTGTTGCCCTGGCTCCGCCTACCATTTCCCTGGCTCCGCCTACCGTTGCCCTAGCTTCGCCCGTAGGCTCACCGACCTGCCAGCGGCTCTGCCACCAGCAGGCCAGCCAGCCTTACTGCCCCTCCAGCCTCAAAACCCACCAGCCGCCTCTGCCTGTTGGCAAGACCTTGTGTGGAGATCTCTTCCTCTTACTCGCTGTTCTGTACTAGCAGGGGTGGTCTTGGTTATTCTTCCCACTCACCTGAAGGATGGGCAAAGTAAGTCAACTCAAGGACCCCTAACTGGCTCCTGTCCTGAGGTTGAATGTGCTGCTACCACTTCTGTGGGCCTCAGGGAAGCACTAGGTGCCATACCTCCCAACAGTCCCTGTTTAGGAGGGAAAGTCCCTCTTTGGGTGCTGAATCCCACTGTTCCTCTTTTAGGGGGTCAAAGTCCCTCGGTCAGGAAAAAGGGACTAAAATATTGAGCATTGTTTCTTCCCAGAAAAAGCACTTGAGAGGACAATGGCAAAGCACTTGAGAGGACAATGGATAGATGATGTAATGACAAGTAAGTGTGATGCTAAGCAGACAAGCGTTTGTCCCTCTTTAAATAAATACAATTTTAAACGTTACTTTTTTTTCACTCAGTGCACAATTAACTTGTGGAACTTGTTGCCAGAGGATGTGATCAAAGCCAGTAGCATAGCTGGATTAAAAAACATATTGGATAAGTTCTTGATCTATTAATGGCTATTAGCCAAGTAGGCTGGGTCGTGTAACCTCTGACAAGATATAAAACTAGATATAGTTGGTAGCTGGGAGAGTACAGGAGGGAATGGATCACTCCACTATGACCTAAGGGGTACTTCTCCAAAGCGACTGAGAATAGCCACTGCTGGAGACAGGATGCTGGTCTTGATAGACCATTGGTCAGACCAAGTATAGCACTTCTTATGTTCTTACATTTCTGCACTTAGAATGTTGGGAGATGTGTCTGAGAGGATGGGGCTTATTCACCAAGCAGTGGAGCTTATAGGCTGTGGGAACATGGCTTGTCACTGTCTCCTGGAAATGTTGGAAGGTAGGAGATGCTTGTGTTACCTGGAGACAAACCGCTCAAGGGTACTTGGGAGACGAACGGAGAACTTGCCTCCGCTGGACTTCGCCTGCTCCCGTGGAGCACTGTGATGTCACAATGCTTCCTACGGGCCGGGGCCATGTCAGAAAGGGGCTGGTTAAAGGGGCGTCCCTGCCTAATGTGGCCACTCCCCTTTTGGAGTGCTGTGATATCGTGATGCTCTTCAGGAGTCAGGCCATAAGGAAGTGGGGGAGCCTCTCTGCTCTGCCTCCCCTGATGAACATTCTGCGCATGCCCTTGCTGCTGCTGGTCCTGGGATCCCAGAATCAGTCAGAGCAATGATTGTGACTCAGGCTGTGTGCTTGAGATCCCAGCTTCTTGGCCCCCCTCAGCTGCCTGGAGCAGTCCCTGGGGCTATGTCTCATGTGTGCAGCAAGACAACTGCATGCTGCTTCCAAAAGCATCTTCCATTGGGCCGGGGTGTCAGCAGAGCTTTATTTTGGGGGGGGGGGGTTCCAGGGTTCAGTCCCAGGAAGGTGGAGTCCCAGAAAATGTTCCCAGTAGGAGTGTGCACCCCAAAATGTGAAAGACCAGAAAAAAGTCAATATTAGTTCTTTCAGGGTTGGCAACAAAAGCTGGGTGGGGGGATGACTTTCCTGACCACCCCCGGTGCTGGTCATCCTGTATGCTAAATCATAAGCACTCCTATTTTATATTCAGCTGGAGAGACGTAGGGTGGTTCAGTGGGTGGGTGGCTAGTCAGGTATACTAGGCTTCGGTTCCTTGCTTTGACATGCTCTGGGAAAGGAAGCACAGTTTTGGGGGCAGGGGTTGTGGCCTTTGGGGCATGCTTGGGCCTAGGCAATTCAATTCAATTAAAAAAAATTCCAAAACCAAATTAAACATTTGGTGTCAGTTCAGTATCTTTCACTGGTACTAAATTCACTATGCCTCAGCTAAGAAAGAAAAACTCTGTCTTCATGTACTATGAGTACATGGCTCAACAGCTTCAGGAGCATCTGGACCATATCCGTTTTCTGGATCCCTCACAGTCCGACTTTCATTCAGATTATGGCACCGATACTTGTTGCTTTGGTCAATGACCTCCACCATGAATTGGATCAGGGTCGTTCTGCTGATTCTATTAGATCTGTCGACTGCTTTTGATACTGTTGACCACGAGATGTTGGTGACTCACTTGCAGGACCGTGCTGAGGTGGACAGGATTGTTCTTGAATGTTTCCACTCTTTCCTGGCTGGAAGAACTCAGCGAGTGGTATTCGATTCGGGGATCATTTTTCATCTCCCTGAGACCTCTCGTGTCGAGTCCTGCAAGGTTCTATTCTGTCCCCTCTCCTGATCAACGTGCATATGTAGCCGCTGGATGAGGTTGTGAGACGGTTTGGTGTTTGGTGTCATCAATATGCTGATGACACCCAACTTTACCTCTTGTTTTCATCCAACCCAGACCCGGCAGTCTCGGTGCTTACCCAGTGTCTGGCGGCTATGAGGGACTGGATGAGGGCAAGCCGACTGAAGTTGACTCCTGATAAGATGGAGGTGATGCTGGTGGGGTTGGCACCCCCCATCATTGATGGGGTTCCCCCCCATTGGTTCCCCAGGTTCATAGTCTGGAAGTGTTCCTCGATTCCCGGCACTGCCTGGACGTCCAGGTAGAGGCTATGGTGAGGAGTGTTTTTCACCAGTTACATCTGGTTCGGAGGCTTCAGCCATTTGTCTCAGACTCTGACCTGGTCACTATCATCCATGCTTTCATCACCTCAAGACCGGACTATTGTAATGCGCTCTACGTGGGGCTACCCATGGTGATGGTTCAGAGACGGCAGCTGGTGCAGAATGCAGTGGCTACTGGGACGGGTCATCTGGGACCGGGAGCACATTACATCAGTATTCTGTTCTAGCCTTCCAGGCCCAATTTAAGGTGTTGGTGCTTACCTATAAAAGCCTAAACGGCCTGGGCCCCATCTATCTGTGGGACTGCCTCACCCCCCAGGCTCTGGATTGACCCCTGCGGTGGCCGGGGACGCCCTTCTTGAAGTCCCCTGGGTATTCCGGGGGGCGACTATGGAAGCCGTGACTGCACCAAGGCTGTATAACTCCCTCCTGGCAGAAGCCCGGGTGGCCCCAGATCTCTCCTCTTTTCGATGTCAATGTAAGATCTGGCTGTTCCACCAGGCTTTTGGTGAGGGAGACAGGTGAGGGATGGGGGGACTCAGTTTGTGTGGGAAGGGTTTGGGATTTTTTTGATGCCTCCTGTAAATGATTTGTTTGATTACTTATTTTTGTATTGTATTTATTATTTGTTTATGATGTTTTATTATTTGTTAGCCACCCCAAGCTGCTTTATTTAGTTTGGAAATAAAACAATAAAATAAATGCTAACTTCCCATTGGAGACCACAAGCGTTAATTTATTCAAATCCATCCTTCCCCCTCCTTTGTAGCATGGTACTCCCTATGTGGCTGGGATTGCATAACAACAATAAGTGAAGTTAATAAGGGACATCATGACACGACAGAAGAAGCTACTGTATCAACTGATAAACCTCTTTATCCAACTGCTCTTGTATCTATTGAGCCACTAGGTGGCAGTATGGTGCATGCATCATTGCACTAGTATCCGCCTGTCTGTTCAAAGCGGAAACTTGCCCAGTCAGCTAAAAACTTTCATCATCATCATCATCAGATAACATGCTGCCAGCTAAAAGTGTATATTGAGGGTTGGCTTTACCCCAAGCTGCAATATCCCAGGCTTGACTGTAGTTACATCAGGGATGAATTTGACTCTGGGGGGGCGCTCCTGTATTATCTCAGCCTAATTCTCATGTTCAGAAGTCAGGGAGAAATGGTTGTGTCAGTATCTTCTTCCAACCACATTCCTTCCTGCTACTTCATTAAAAGAATATTAAGACAAGATTTTGTATAGATTCCCCTTTCATCCTACATCAAAGCACTGACCATGCTATGGTACAAGTTGCAGCCACAGCAAAATTAATGATGAGCAAAGTTGAGGAAGTGGGGGTTTTTTGTGTGTGTTTTTAAAAATCAGGTATGTGTTTGTAAAGCTATTTCTGAATCAATAGGGAGTAGCAATCCACTTCAGGAAGCGGATAGAACAAGGTTTATTAGAGAAGCTTTTTGAGGCACCTTGAAACTAAGCAGATTGGAATGGAAATGCTGGGTTTATTCCTAGCTCTGTTTGGAGGCTGGATGAGTCCCGACTGGACCTGCTGAGCTCAGGGGAGTAGGGATGGGTGAACAGATCGCGGTTCGGGTTCATGCGTTCGGTTCGTGTGTTTGGCTTGTTCACCGAGTTCGGGTTCGGCCATTCGGTTCGGTTTGGTTCAGTTCGGGCGTTCGGAAAAAAATAGCGCGAGAGCACATGAAGCCATGATTGCGCCGGAAACCGGAAATTTGAGTGAGTGCGGAGCTGTGTGTTGAGAGGTGTGTGTTTGACTGGGTGGCTGTTCGTTTTGTGTTTTGGCTGTTTGGGTTGGGTTTGGCTGTGTTGTTTGGCTGGTTGGTGAGTGTTGGTGTGTGTTGTAGGTGATTGTGTTTTGGCTGCGTGATTGATTAAAATTTTTTTTTGAAGAAGTCTGCAGTGCTGATTCGCCGGCTGGGGGCCAACTTGCCTCTTAAGGAGGAGGAGGTGGTGGAGAAAGAGGTTGCTTCCCCTAGATCTCCAGTGGTGGTGCCTGGCTCCTCAGATGAGGAGCAAGTGGCAGGCTCAGGACGTGCTGCCAGGTTTGTAGACTTTTTTTTTACTTTGAGGACAAGAAAGGCTCTATCCGTTAGAGCGAGCTCACTGGCATGCGGGTGGGTGCGTGGGTGGTGGACATCAGTCAGGCACAACCAGTGGGCATCAGCGGGTGGCAGCAGATGCCTGCAACAGAGAGCGAGGGTACTGTAGTGTGGGGGGCTCTGGCACAAGCAGCACCCCCACCCAAACATGTGCCAGGATAGCAAGGGTCTCCACTCTCCAGTTGCCATCCCATTCCCTATGCACCCCCAAATAAGGGCAGGGTCTTTCCAGCCAGGGTCACATATCCTGTTGCCATCCCTAACACCCCAGGGAGGGCAGGATTTGCACGTACCAGCCAGGGTCTCTCCATTGTCATCCCAAGCACCCCAGGGAGGGCAGGATTTTCACGTGCCAGCCAGGGCCTTCCTAGTTGCAATCCGTAGCACCCCCAAGGAGGGAGGACTAGAGGCATCATCATAAATGCATGATATTACTTTGGTGTTCTTAATGTGTTACCATTTCATAGAGGAATCGGATGCCACCCCCAGCTCTGGTGCCACTGCCAGGCCAAGGAGGACCCCTAGGCCAAGGTCACCAGTGACACCCCCAGACATCCGGTGGTCAAGGTTGGATGTTTGGAGGTTTTATGACAAGGGCGACGGAGTTGTCACATGCAAGGTAAGGCACGGGGACTGGAACAATAGGGAATGAATTGGCCTATGACCTGTTAGGAATGGAAGTCCCCTGCAGAGAGAGACTGGCCACCCAGTCCACCCACTTGTGGAGACAGAATGCAGGCAGGGCTTGACAGACCATTGGTCTGAAACAGTAAGGCACTTCTTATGTTCCTATCTTTTTATGCTGTTTTTAGTTCTGCAAGAAAAGATTCAGGCTTCAGAAGGAGGGGAACCACATCAGGGCTCATCAGCCACATTGAAAAGCAGCATGGCAGGAGAGTGAGGCGGCAGGCGGAGGACTCTGGTGTGGCCGTGGAGCCTCAGCCCCAGCACCATAAGAAGTGGGGGAAGGCAACCCAAAAAAACTGGCATGTAAGCCGTTGCCCCCTCCTCCAGCCCCAATGTGGAGACCCCCAGGCCCTGGGAGAATGCTGAAGTCAAGGCCTCTCGTGCCGAATTGGAGAGGCCCACCCGGGACTTCATGGCCAGCCTGCAAGTGACAGCAGCCACCATGGAGAACCGCCTGGTGGAGCAGTTCCAGGCGGTCCAGGTGGAGAGGAAGAAGGTGGAGGCGTATGGGCAGTACGTCTCCACCGAGGTGGAATGCCTGGAAATTTACCACCAGGCGCTCTCCAGGTGGCATTGGGACATGCAAGGGGCTATGGCATTTGCCGTCTCCCACAGCTATGAGCTGGAAGAGTCCCGGGTGGCCGACCCTCAGCCCTGTGATGCGCCCCAATGGCTGTTGCCTTTCCCCCAAGTCCCGGGGGACAGGCCCAGAGACTCATAGTTTAATTTAAAAGTTTCCTTTGAATGTTTGCTTTTGGTTTCAGAATGTTGTTGTTGTTTTGTTGTTGTTATTTAAATAGTTTTAATAAAAGTTGTATTACTTCTTATGAGCTTTGTTTGACCTTTCCAATCTTTTATCCCTTTGTGCTGAAGTTCTGGCTGACAGGTGGCAGAATCTCATACAACTTGTCGATCCCTACCAGCAGCACCTGCCACCCCATGTAGCATAGTTATTAACCCAAAGATGTGCTGTGCCAGGAGCAGGGTCTCAACGTGCAAACAGATCCCCAGGAGGTGCAGGGCTTGTGTTTGTTTGTTTGTGTGGGTGGGTGTGACAGAGCGACAGAGAGACAGGATCCTTGGCAGTGGGCAGCAGGCGGCAGGAGCTGGTGGTCAGAGGGGCTTTTATTTACAGCACCTTCAGCGGGCATCCACGGGTGGGTGCGGAGGAGTAGGCTGTTGGGGGGCGGGGTTCGGCTGGCATGCAGACACCTGGCTTCTGGATGCAGTGGAATGGAATGCGGTCCCCATTGACTGGAATGATGGTCCCAGAATCTCGTTGATGGTTCCTGGGACGGGCGGGCATGACTGATTCAGGGATAGTGGAATGACAGCCTAAAGCCTATGGGGCACACTTCATTCAATCATGTGGTAGGTGGTAGCAGCAGGTACAGGAATGCACACAGGCAGGCAGATATAATATGTTGTGTTATATTTCATCTCATTATGGTAGTTTTGCTGTGTGGTGGATGTGGGCAATGGGCATTGGGTGCATGAGCACAGATGGGAGTCCTTCCTGGTTCTGGAAGGTGGCAGCCAGGGTAGCTGGATACACCTACCTCTCCCCCTCCAACCCCCATCTCTCTCATTCTATCTGGGAACCTCTCTCTCTCTCTGGCCATATAGTGCTGGTGACAGCATGGGTGGGATCGTGTCTGTCTCTCCTTCTAGCAGTGGGGAGACTTTCTCTCTCTCTCTCGCCATGAACAGCAGGTTGCGTAAAGAAAAGGTGGAATGACAGCGCCCCGTGAGTGGAATGTGAGGGCACAAGAACCCTGAGGGTGGGTCCTGGGGCTGGAGTGGCAGCTTCTAGGTACTGGCCACAGCCCTCCCTGCTGGTAACTTGGCCCCAGAACCCTGATGGTGGGTCCTGGGGCTGGAGTGGCTGTTCCTTGATGCGATGCAATGACATTGGCTCTGTGCGAGGAATGATGGCCCCAGACCCATGACGGTGGGTCCTGGGGCTGGAGTGGCAGCTTCTGGATATTGGCCACAGCCCTCCCTGACTGTAACTTGACCCCCAAACCCTGGCAGCAGGTCCTGGGGCTGGAGTGGCTGTTTCTTGATGATGTGGAATGAATGACATTGCAATGTGCGAGGAATGATGGCCCCAGAACCATGACAGTGGGTCCTGAGGTTAGAGTGGCAGCTTCTGGATATTGGCCACAGCCCTCCCTGCCTGTAACTTAGTCCCAGAACCCTGGCGGTGGGTCCTGGGGCTGGAGTGGCTGTTTCTTGATGCGGTGGAATGAATGACATTGCAATGTGCGAGGAATGATGGCCCCAGAACCATGACAGTGGGTCCTGAGGTTAGAGTGGCAGCTTCTGGATATTGGCCACAGCCCTCCCTGCCTGTAACTT
>QEPC01005362.1:1218464-1245847 GCA_003113815.1 Sphenodon punctatus | reverse complement strand
ACTTTTTGGTGGGGCTTTCATTGCTTACATTGCAGCCATTCATTTAAATGGCTGCAATGTAAAAAAAGCCGGTACCCGGAATCCGGTAACCGGACCGGATTACCGGGTTGAATCCGATAATGCCGGTACGCCCAGTACCGGCATTATCGGATTCCAGATTTACTGGTTTTCCCACCCCTAGTCGCAATGTAAAAAATCCGGTAACGCGGCCAAGGTTAAAAATCCGGTCTGCTGATACCGGTAAATCCAGTACCAGGGAGATCCAATAGTGGTAAATCTGGTATTCTCCCGTGTCCCACCCCTAGTAAATGGATCTGGGGACCAGACCCAGGAACTGGAAAGGAACCACATAAAAACTTGCCATGGGCTGCATCTGGCAGGTCACAGGCAATTCTGAAAAGGTGAAATGAAATAGCTGCGTGGAAAAAGGAGTTGCTGCTTCAGCCCTAGCTGAAAGCCAGGAGAGTTGGCCACGCCCACTCTGCCTTTATAAGAGGCTGCAAGCTGGCAATCAGGGTAGTCTCTGCCTGAGAGCTGAGGAGTCTTTTAGCAGGGGAGATCACTGATTCTATAAACCTGCTGGAAAGGAGCCTGGATCCAGAGATTAGGGCTGGAATAAGCCTGGATGTCTGAAAGGCTCTTCTGTGCTATCCAGAGGCCTGGAGTCTGAAAGAGCTAGGAGAGACTAGAGACCCAGGTATTGGGAAGGCTGTGCCCAGGAGGGAGCTCATTGCCTGGGGGAAAACCTGTTGTGAGCCTGGCTTGTATGGACGGTCGTGTATATATAAATAAAAGAAATAGAGAGCTAATTCCTAAGCAACGTGAGTGGAGTGCTGATTTCCCAAGAGAGTGACTCCCCAGGGGTCTGCTCCTACAAGGACTTAACCCATGGATGCCACCACCTGCCACATCTATTATCATGTGTCCCATGAAGCTACAATAAAACATTTGGTGATCATTTGTTGTATAAAATGGGACAAACATTTATTCACAGCTTGTCAGAAACTCATTTTAAAAAGACCGACAAGCCCAGAAACTGTATGCCACATTGGAATGAAAACTTGGACACTGTAATTTTCTAGGTAGAGAGAGACTAAGGCCTCTGTATACTCCAATAAGCCTACTCTGAGTCTGGAATAAGGGGTTTGCGGATTGTGGCCTAAGACTTTGTTCACATATTGTGGAAGTTCTAAGGCTGAAACAAATGTGCTGTTTTGCATTCACAGAGCTAATTTGCATAGTCACTTGCATGAATGAACAGCCAGGCTTGCCGTTGTCACTCGTGCGAAATTCACATCTTTGCTTCTTCACGTTGCTCCCTTTGGGTATTTCAGTGGCGTTGGTATCCAGTAGGACTGAAACTCGCCCTCATATTCTTGCTAAATCTCAGCGAGAATTTGCGAGAACAAGTCGAGAATCAGTCGATTCTTGACCTGTTCTCGCGTGACTCTCACGTGGCTGAAAACCGGCACTGCACATGCACAGAATGTCTGCCGCAGCCATCTGCGAGCATGTGCAGCCCCTGGTGGCCATTTTGTGCATGTGCAGAGCGCATCTGACATTTTTGAGAATATTGTGAGATTTTCGAAAATCTTAGTGAGAAGAACTCACGTGAGGCTACAAGAATCTCTCTTGTGCGGGATTCTCGTTTCAGCCCTATTATTTAGGTCACTTTGATATTCGGTACTTCATTCACTGTAGTGGCACTATTTGGCAGATTGTTTGGAAAAAAATAATGTGGATGTGATTGGTCCATCTGTCTGGCGTAATGCAGCAATTCCATCCATTTTCATTTTGTGTTGTTAAAAAAGTCAAATAGTATTGCCTATGTCAACAAAATACTGACATTGCAAAGCAACCAAAGTACTGAATACTGAAACGACTGAACTGCTGAATGCAAAATACCCAAACAGAAGGTTTGAAACCACCAATGAAGCTGAAAGTGCATACTGATTTGTAACTGGTTTGCTAAACTAGGCTTGAATACACCAAACTCATTTAATTCTGTATTCACTTCAGATATTTGTTTCATCTCTAGTTAATAAGTGGCTCATGGTAATTGCCACTCTTCGGGACGTTACCCCTTGGTAACATAATGTGAATGAAGGTAAGAATTCTGAAGACATGAGTGAGTGGTAGCTCTTACCACGCATTCCAGAGCATTCACATATCAGACAACTGAGAGGGGATATGATAGTAGTTTAGGAAATTATGACTGGTGTGGAACACATAAATAGGGAGCCGTTATTTACCCTCTCTAAGAATACTAGAACAAGGGGACGCTCCATGAAGTTAAATGGTAGCAGAGTTAAAACAAATGAGAAAGTATTTTTTTTCCCACTCAGAGTACAATTAACTTGTGGAACTTACTGCCAGAGAAAGTGGTCACGGACAGTAGTGTAGCTAGTTTTAAAAAGGGATTGGATAAGTTCTTGGAGGATAAGTCCATTAATGGCTATTAGCCAAGTAGGTTTTGGGAATGTAACCTCTTACTGTTGGGGACTGGAACAACAGGGAATGGATTGCCCATTGTGACCTGTTGGGTACTTCTCCCAAGAGAAAGAGATTGGCCACTGCCGGAGACAGGATGCTGAGCTTGATGGACCATTGGTCTGACCAAGTATGGTACTACTTATGTTCTTATATTCAGAGATACAACTGAGTAAAGCTGTGGTTTCTTTACCATGGAGTACTGTACCTCTGTGTGAACAAAACCTAGGTGATTTACCCAGCGACACACAGGAAGTCTGAGGCAGATCAAGGAAATGAAAGAGATCTGAAGCTAGCTTCCAAACCACTGGCCTTCTTCTCTAGTGAGAACGCTAACAAGGGCGCCATCCGTTTATCCATGGTGTAACTCCTTTGTAGGCAAGGGAATTGCACCAGCAATGGATCTAGGCCAAGGTTGTCCATAGCCAGGTCAAGTTGAGACGCTTGTTTTAGTGGGGTGGCTGTTGCTAGTATAAGTTCATTGTATATTAAAAGCTACTGAAGAGCCCAATCAAGGTCTTCAGTGGGCAGATCTATTATTTTAATCCTGGCACACACAATGGAAAATAAAGCACACAAACACCAGAGCTTTTAAAATGATATTTTTAATTATTATTATTATAGATTTGCTTTTTCAAAGAAAATAGTCAGCTACACCAAGTTGCTGCAAAGTAGAATTGTTGACTTAAAGCCTCTATATTTAATGAATGCCTCCCTGCCTCACCCTCTCCCACGCCAACCCCCCTTTTAAAAATAGTTTGAGCCGTTAAAAAAATGCCAGTATACACATTTGCCATTGCCAAGGACGTTAAGGATCTCTTTCTCTCCAAAGCTAAGGATTGTAGCAATTTCATTTGAAGGAAGAAAAAAGATAAATGATAGGACTAATCGCCGAGGGGGCAGATATAGATAGGGATCCATGTTCACTGTGTTTCCCCCCGTTGCTGCCAATGGGAAAAATGTGGCGAACATGGCTCCCTGGGTATTGATAAAGGGGCCAATTACTCTGTCCCCTTTCAGGTGCTTTGGAAAGTCCAGTAGCACAAAGCAGCTGGAAAGCTGGATAAAGGGCCCCAGATAATTAACTGAAGCCAGGATCAAACTGGGGGCGGAAGAGCTTAGGAGGTGCCCTCGGGAAGAGGAGGGTCCCTCTAGATCATGGATCTGTCCCCTCTCCTTGTCTGCCTGCCCCCCATCCCTGCTCTCGTACCCTTAGTTCAGTCTGTCAGTGCCTGGAAGTAGGAACTGGATCCAAGGGACAAATCGAGGAACTGGAAAGGGACCAAAAATGAAAACTAGCCACAGGGGACATTTGACCCCCCAGGAATGAGGTTTTCCTCCCATTTTAGGGCAAGGTGCTAGCGGGGATTGTGATTTCCCGAGGATGAGAGTCGCCTAATCGGAGGAGTGAAATGCAGGATGGGTCGCCCCACTTTTCACTGCCACAGTCATGTGATCGCTGTACAGGGAGTGGACCCGCATTCTCTGCATTTTCCCTAGTGGTGACAATGAGGGAAAACACCGTGAACACAGGTCTCTGCCTATAGTTCACGCTAGTGGCTGCACTTGGGAAGTTGGCGTGAGGCGAGGAAGAGGGGCACTTTCACACTTGCTCCTCACCCAGGGCAGCAAGCATAGGGTATTATCAGACTTAACTCTCTGTTATTATCCAAACTACCATTTTCCCGGTACATGTACTCTGTTTGGACAAAGATGCCACAATGTTTCCTGTAGAAATTCCAATCATTTCAAGAAGACCCAAAGCCAGCATCACATTTTGCAAGGGAATCTGCTTTGTGCCCGTTTGGACCCGTATCATTGTCCCTTAAATTTGCCCTAAATTTAGTGCTAGTGATGAGTGCGCGAGACAGTCTTGGAAATTGAAGTCCCGCTATTTCCTGCTAAGAGCAGTCATACCTGAATGTCTGGGGCACAACTGTCATTGACATAGCAGGATAAGGCTTTGGCACAACTTTGTCAGCTTGCTTTCCTGCAGGCCAACCAACACCTGTTGGGATGGAACCACTTGTGGATCAGCTTTCAGTTGGCCGTCAAAGACTATCAGGCTTGAAATTCCATTGTGATTCACTTACGTTATTTCGTGCTCCAGTGTTTTTAATGAGACAACTGAGTCAGACCAAATTAATTTGCTACAGGCCAAGTTGTGAAGCCCTTTCTCAGGCAAAATCGATTATTAGCATGTACGAAAGCATGAGGAGCCAACAAAAAGGCTCCTATTCATGCTAATAGGTTTGGGACCATGTTTATTGAGCCTGAGGTAAGTACTAAGCCAAAACTGAGAGAGGATTTCAGGATTTGGCCCTATATCCTGGAGAACTGGAGGCAACTGAACTTGTTTGAGTTCATTGGAGAGAAGAATGATTTTAACTTTATTTCGATATTGTTCAAGTAATTGATCTACCTTCTACGCTTGTCCTTTCTATAGATGTAATTAAGCAATGGGTCCCAGGCCAAACCCCAAACTTTGTGAAAATTTATCTGGATTCAAATTGGAACATCCTAGGTGAACCCTATAATGATATAAAGCCTGCATCTCAACCCCCCAAATTTGATTTCAAATCCTAATTTTAAGGCCCTGCAGCCTGACCCAAAGCTGACAGGATCTGACTTAAAATGTTAGCTCTGGATTGGTGTAATTTTCATCCAATCTGTTCCATTCGGTCAGTGTGCTCTTCCCTTTGAATCCCTGCACTTTATGAAGCACCGAGATGGGTAGTTCACAAGAGATAGGAAGACCTGGGGAAATGGAGGAAGCCCTGTTACAGAATTACCACCTCTCTGGAACTTGCCTTTGAGGGAAAAGCTCCAAAACCAGAAAGAAAATAACGGTCACCATTTTAAGCAAAGAAATCGGCAGCGAAAAGGGGAAAAATTGAAAAGCTGCTCTTTTCTCCTGCTGAGTCTGACAGATTTGGGGTGGGGGTGTGCGTGTTTCATGTTACACCTGGGCCTTTCAACACCTCAACTTTTTCTGGTACCGCTGCCAAACAAGCAGAAATAAAAAAGCTTCTGTTCTCCAGCCGTTCATACACTGCTGCACCTTTCGAGGCAGTAACCTTGGGTGCAGGCAGACAGTAGTACAATAAACCAGATTGTAAAGGCCCGACAATTGGCCCATTAAACAGAGGGAAAATCTACTTAACTCTCCATTGAGAAAATGTAGATATATTACACATACATATATGAAGCAGTCTCCCATGTTTTTTTTTGTCCAGATGTCTCTAATAAAAGAAGTAACACTCATTTATAGAGACTAAATTTGTAAATTACGTTCAATAGTTTCTGTGTCACATAAGACATGTTTTCTTTGCACAATGAGCTCTTTCAGAAGGATTTTTTTTAAAAAAAAATTCTCCTCGTTGTCAAATATTATGAGGAAAGATATTTTAAGGGGATTCCACAAAGAGTTTAAGGCTCATAAAAGTTTTCAAAAAAGAAAAAAAATGTCAGAAATTATTAATGAAAAAACTGCCACAGGATTCTGAAAACATCCTTAAAGTGCAGCTCTTTCTGGAAAACTGGCATTTCATGGTTGTTTGTCTTGGAGAGAATTTCAAAACAAATTTGCTCAGTTTACTGATGAAATGTGATTTCATTGTTTACATTTAAAGAAAAACTTGTCCTAGGATCTAAAAGTTCAGCTGGAGTTTTTCTGGCTTCTGTGACTTCCCAAGTAATTAATTAATTAAATAATTTCTTCCCACGTAATCAATATTCTACAGAAGGAGAGATAGGGTGTTTTCAGACGTGACGGTGGCACGGATTAATCTGCTTTTGCACGGATTAATCTGGCTGCCACTGTCACATTTGAAAGCGGCTGTCAGATGTTACCACGGTCTGGCTCTCGATCAGGGTGGAGCTTAGTCCGGGCTGAGACTTAGAGAAATCTCAAAGTCACAGTTTGGGCTAAGCTCCACCACAGACGGAGTAAAGTGGGCTATCATGTCTGATAGCCTGCTTTACTTACCGTAGTGGTCCAGAGTGATGGCAGGGGTTAGGCGACATGGTGACGGTCATCGGCTGCCAGACTGCCTGGCAGTGGGGGGGTGGGGGGACAGGGCAGGGCTCCGCATGCAGCACGGGGCTGGGGACGCACAAATGCGCGCCTGTGCATGTCCCTGCCTCAGCTGCCGTAATGTTTGTTCGGTGGCCAGGCTGAGTCCCAGCTGGAGTGACGACGCCCACCATGGCCTGGAGCAGTCTGTGGATGCAGCCATCACGTGTGAAAGCTCTACTAGTGAACTAGCCCAGTTTGGAGGTGATCCTGCAAGCTTTGCACGATCAGGTCATAAATAACAACCCTGTTGAGTCAGAATGAAATCTATCCAGTTCCCCTGTAGCCATACTCACTCTGCAGTGCTGTATACAGTGTAAAAAGTAATGTTTTGCTTGCAAAGATAGTCTACACACAACTAGGGTCAGATCTGTGGGGGATATATATACTCTTTAACCGGAATCACGATTCTAAGATTCTTTTGAAAAATTGGAATTTAAACGTTATAATGGGGATGGGAAACCTTTCCCCTGATGTAGGCCAATTTGAAAATTAGAACGAGCTCCGCAGGCCGGATAGGAGTTGTGGGCAAGGGTGCGTAAGCGGCGTGCTCAGGATAGGGAGAGCCCAGACTGGATGTGTGCCATGGATCTATCCCCTGTCCTTGAGTGTATAGTATACCCTCATTTCTGCTCTCTTCCCCATAGCTCACTTTTTCAGTGCTTGATGAAACCATGGGCCAGACCCAGGAAATGGAAAGAGGACAAATAAAATCAGCCGTGGGCCATCCCTGTGGCCACCCCAATAATACAGCCACCCCTGTATTATGACATTGTTCTAGGGTAGCGATTTTCAGAGTTTTTTGAGCCGTGCCACCCCTCCCACCACCCCACCCACATGGATATCCTGCCCTCTCTCTTCCATTTCCCCTTTCCACCCTCCGATTGCTTCCCCACTCTCTCTCCCTCTTGCAACCCTATTAAGTTTGGCGACTTGCCCTATCTCAGCGATAGCATGAAGCTAGGTGTTCGCCAGTAGTAGCAGTTCTTGTGCCTCCCCAGAAGATGTTCCTCCCCCCCTGCCCCCGTTGGGATAATCCCCCAATTTTGAGAACCTAGGTTCTAGAGTAGTGGTTCCCAAAGTGTTTGGGTCAATGGACCACTGCCAAACAAAATCACCTGTGGACTACCATACAGAGGTGGTCACAGCTGTGGTGATAGTGCATCTCCAAGGGCCTTTTTAGACAAGCGGGATTTTAAACCCGCGGCTCATGGGACACCTGTGCAGGGGGGATTTAGACGCTCCTCTGTGAACTGGAAGTCGATAGGCGCCATCAGAAACAGTGGTGCTGGGCGACTCCTGGGTGTTTTGAGATGCGGTGTAGTACAGACCTCGATTATCGAGGTATTACCGTACCGCATCTCAAAACACCTGGGAGTTACCCAGCACCTCTGTTTCTGATGGCGCTTAGGTGACTTCCGGTTCACGGAGGAGCGTCTAAAGCCCCCCCATGCAGGTGTCCCAAGAGCCGCAGGTTTAAAATCCTGCTTGTCTAAAAGGCCCTCAGAGAGGGGGAACTCTTACAAAGGTTCCAAGGTTTGCTGTGTGGCAGTTGGAATTGTCAGTTACCTGAGGGTGAACTCACACAAAGCTCTACTAAACTCCAATATCTGCAGGGCCCCGGGAGATGATTCCCGGATCGCTGCTGCGTGCGAGTGAGACACTCTGAGTTCCAGCCCCGCTTTAAACTCGGATCTGATGAACAGATCAGATCTAAAAGTCGGATCAGAGATTAAAGCGGGGCTGGAAATAAGAATGTCTCACTCACGTGCAAGAGTGATCCAGGGCTGATTATACAGCTTCCAGGGCTCCGCGCTCATCGGAGTTTGACAGAGTTACATGTGAGTTCACCCTGAGTTAGAACTAGGAGTCAGTCAGGGTTTAAACAAGGATTGGATAAGTTCTTGGAGAACAGATCCATAAATGGCAATTAGTCAAGTAGGTTGAGGAACGTAACCTCCGATTGTCAGTTGCTCGGAGTGAACAACAGGGAATGGATTGCTCCATTATGACCTGTTCTCTGAAGCAAGCAGGACTGGTGACTGTTGGAGACAGGATGCTGGCCTCAGTGGACCATTGGTCTGACCCAGTAGGGCACTTCTTATGTTCTACTAGATGTTTCCGATTAACAGTCTTTGTAAATATATCCTAAGGTTTCTTACTAAATTTAGAGTTGCTGTTTAGTCTCACAGAATACCGTCTCACACAAATGCTGTTGAAAAAGAACAGAAACACAACCACAGCCAGACATGTGCTCATTGGGCGGCTGGCAGCAGAAGGCAGGCAGCTTTGGTCCCCACTGGTGCTGTGGCTGTCGAGGGGGCGGGAGAGAGGGCAAGGAGATGCCCATCCTGTCCAAGCACTGGCTGTGGAGAAGCGACAGCACATGCTATTTGCATTTCTTTTTATATGTTGTTGTAAGCTGCCTTGTGCCTGTTGGAAAAGGGCAGAGTATTATCTCTACGATGTGCCTTGAAGCCATTCTTGATTTTAAATATTCTTTAGAACTCTTGTTCCCCATTCATGCAGATGCTGAGGGGCTTCTGGGCAACGTGATACCAAAGAGTTCATCTCTAGTCTACGCTTGTGGGTATCATTCTTCATGCACTTCACATCTCTCAACACAGGTTCATAGGCGTGTGCAAGGCCCAAGGCAATGGGAAATCAAGCTCTGGGTGTTTTCTCATAGCGTTGTGTTCTTCCAAGATTTTCTAACAGAACAGAACCTCATGTATATCATGGGATATGAAAAGGGGCAGAGTTGTAGGTGTTCATAATCACAGTATGACTGTCTCACTGAAAATAAATTCTGGGACTATAGGCTGTCGAGTCGGGCTGAAACTCGATTTCACAATCCTCGCTTTTTTCGACAAGAATCAGGGTTCTCTGGCTCATTCTTGCAAACAAGAACGCGCCACGAATTGCCTGAATTGAGAAAAGCGAGAATCTCGCAAACAGCCCTTCCTTGCAAAAGACGTGGGAAAGGCCTTTTGCAAACCCTGGCTAATGTTTGCAAAAGGCCCTGTACGCCATGCACTGATCCAGCCTCTGGGTCTCTCTCCCTGCTCAGCTTCTCCGTGTGGGGGCTGGGGGCAGCGAGGGCGCAAAAAATAAAAATAATTAAAAAATAATAATAATCACTGAGTCTGTGCAAAATGGCCTTCCTGGCTGTTCTGTGCATGTGTGGGCCTTTCCCAAGATGGAACAAGGCAGTCATTTCTGTGCGTGTGCGGCCCAGCTACCCTTTCCCAAGATTGCGCCAATGCAGCCTGCACCATCTTGGAAAAGGGCCACACGTGCAGAATGCCTGCGGCAGCCATTTTGTACACGGGCAGTGTGTTTTTAATTTTTTTGAGAATCTTGCAAGATCTCGAACTGTTAGCGAGATCTTCTTGAGACCTCACGGCCGGTTCTCAATTCTTGCGAGATTCTTGTGAGAATCATTTTGATTCTCGTTTCAGCCCTAGCACTGTAGCGCAGGAATGGGAAGCCTTTTCCTTCCTGTGGGGCACTTTGAAAATGAGTACAGGATCCATGGGCCAGACAGGAGTCGCTGGCAGGGGATGCTCACGACGGGGAAGGAATGGATCCAGGTCCTGAATCTATGCCACGATTCCCTCCCCTATTGTTGTGTGCATGCCCCCATCTCTGCTCCCTTACCCTGAGCTCACTCTGTCAGTGCTTGAGAGTAGGGACTGCGTAGCCATGGGGAAAGGACCATAGAATAGGAAAAGGGTTGGCCCACAGGACAGAGGTTCCCTACGCTTGGTCTAGGGAGAGAGGGTAATTCATGACAAGGAACGTACGGAGTGTCTGCAATACTGAAATGTCCATGGTAGTGGGGGTCTGGAATTGTAGGCTTCACCTCTAGTTGTACTAGGAAACTTACACTTTTGGCTGTTGCCTTGTATGGCATTTTGTAGGACATTTTGTTGGCTCCATGCTTAGTTGCTAGCATTTAATGTAGCAGCTAAGAAAGAAGCATAATCTGAACCTTGTAATAACTTTTAATCCTGGATCCCTTTTCCTGGAACAGCCAGTGGGTCAGTAAGATCGAGGGGAAAATGAGAGCTCGCTCAAAGCAGAAGGAAGGAGAGCTACAGAGAAATGGGGACACTTTGGCCTAGTTGCAAATATTCAGATAAAATGCACATTCAGACTAACATACTACAAAAAGACATTGAGGCTTAGTACTATCTTCTGTGTTACTTTAAACTTGTGCCATAGGTTATTCATTTGGATTTTGAATGCCAACCACACTCCTTTATCATCTAATTGGTGGTTTGGCTTAGGCACATCTTCAGTTTAAAGTAGGAATGGATACACCAATTTGGAGAAAGCAAGAGCAAATCTGAAATGTCCCCAAGAATTCCCAAAACAGTCATGAACAAGTAAGTGGGAACCTGGAGATTGGACCAGATGACCCTTGAAGTCCATTCCAACCCTACAGTTCCATGATTCTATAGCCTCTCAAGCAGTTCAGTTCTCTTCTCTTCCAACTGATTTGGAATTTGTGCTCTTCTAGGTAGAAGTAGTGAAATGTCATTAGAAAAATTTGTGACTGCAAAATGTCCTCCCCCTGTGTTGTATGGGTAAGAGCTTTCGATCAACAGCTAATTGTATGGATCCCTCAGACATGTTGAAATTCACCCACCACGGTATGGACTCTCCAGTATGCAAGACTTGTTACATTGAACACACCCCCTACTAATAACGTAGGTGATAGCATGGACTGGGAATATTATACAATGAAATAATGTTTTAAATGTGTGTAAATTTAATGTTGGTGAAAGGTACCAAATGAATACCCTCTTGGAGACTGTACTCACCCACCTAGAGACAGCAGATCAACCTCCATAAGCTCACAGTCCTTCTGCACTCTCTGTTGAGGATGACAGTGGTGGGGTTTTTCAATTTGTGGGCAACTGTCTAGTGGGAACTGAATTGAGACTGGTTTTTTATTGGCTACTGGACAGTGTTTGGATGGAAATGACTCCAAGACACTCCCAATGGAGGTTGGGAGCAATCTAGAAGTGAAAGCTGATGTCTCAACTTAATCACCAAGCCCTCCACTCATTTGGAATAGCTCTCCTTGATGTGGGACCGATGTGGAGTGGAGGGGATGCCCCTAATCTAAAAGTAGGTTTAAAACAGAAAGAAGTTTGTACCTTTCTTACTCAGAGAAGAACAGCGTGACTTTAAAAAGCGAAGTTTTGACTGTCTTCTCAAATATGATCTGGCTTCATTTTCCTCACAAATTAATCTGCACTACAACATTTCCCTACGTGAATATAAACAACTCTTTTAGCTGCTGATTTTGGTGAGCATCTTGTTAATTGCCTGCTTGACGTGAGTGGTGGAACTTCGTCTCCGAGTCTTGCCCTGGACCATCTTCCGACGCCGCACCTCCCGGCAGAGCTCATAAAAGGCCTCCACAATATTGCCTTCTCCCGTACATGCGGAGCACTCGTAAAATGCACAGGCTAGTTCTGTGGCCAGCTTCTCCCCTTCTTCTGTGCTGACCTGCCTGGAGTGGTCCAGGTCTGCTTTATTCCCTACTAAGATCAAAGTAACGTTCTTGGGTTTTTTAACTTCATCCAGCAAGTTCTTAAGTGGCAGCACTTCCTCAAAGCTGCCGCGATCGGTGATATCATAGACCAGCACAAAGCCCTCGCCCCATCGTACGTGCCCTTCCTTCTGAATGGTGTCTTCCTGTTTCAAAGGAGAAATGCCAGATTAGGGGGTGGAAATTACACACACACTGCACATACGTTGGGAAACTGAGGCAAGCACTTGTTGACAGACACTTGGGAGCTTGGTGCTCCTTAGTTTTGCATTCCTGAGCAGTCCTCTACACCCATGTAAAGTGAGCATAAGGTACCACTTATTATGACTAGGGCTAAGATTATGTCAAGGTATTTTTTATTTTATTTTTAAAAAGTCACGACTAAATCATGGTAGAAATGATAAAAAGTCACGGAAAAGTCATGGGTAAATAATAGTGTCCATTTTACCTTTATTCAATGCTGCATAACATATATTATTAGACTGTAAGCCTGGGGCAGGAGGAATGGGAACACCTCCCCGCCTCCCTTTCTCTTTCCCTAATTTATAACCACTGCTGCCAGCTAACAATTAAAACATCCTGGTCTAGCCAGAAGGTTGAGTAGTTGCACCTGGGAAACACTGCCTTCCTGACTGGTCAGCAATGCCCCGCAGGCACTCAGCAAAGTCACACCTACTCTCTGCTATTTTCGTGCCATAGATTCTATTGCAAATAGCTATCAAACAAAACCTTCATGCACAAGAACTGCAAAGTCAAGGTCCCATTCCCAGGTGCCCTTAAGTGTTCAATGCCAGTTCCCTGCATCCCCAGGCTCAAAGCAGGGCGCACTGGACTGGTCTCTGACCCCCAGGCTGCCATTCAATCCCCTCCACTCCAGGTGTCCATCTGCAGCCAGGTCTCTCCCCAGGGAAGCTGGGTTTGCAGCAAAGTCTGGGGGAAAAGTGAAGCCGGCCCATTGAACTGACATCTGCCAACTGCCTGGCAGGGGAAGGGACAGCTGCTGCCTGCCTGATAGAGAGCTGGGGCTCGAGACTCTCTGCCCCCATGACTCTGCAGGGCAGGGGGGTGTCCAGTCCCTGCTAGAGCAGGTGGGAGATCCATGGGAGGGAGGAGCCAGTGCGTACTGACCTGCGGCAGCATCCTCTCCTCAGTAGCCCTGAATGCCCTGCCTGCCAGGAGTTTGGCTGGGCGGGTGCCCTCCCATCCCAGGCAGCAATGTGGGAAGGTAGGGGTGAGGCACTCCCTCAGCTCTGGCTGGCAGAGCAGGGTTATCCGGGCAGTGGTGTGGGAACGTAGGCCACTCCCTCAGCTCCGGCTGGCAGTGCAGGGTTACCCGGGCAGTGGTGTGGGAAGGGAGGGCACTCCCTCAGCTCCGGCTGGTAGAGCAGGGTTACCCGGGCAGTGGTGTGGGAAGGGAGGGCACTCCCTCAGCTCCGGCTGGTAGAGCAGGGTTACCCGGGCAGTGGTGTGGGAACGTAGGCCACTCCCTCAGCTCTGGCTGGCAGTGCAGGGTTATCCGGGCAGTGGTGTGGGAACGTAGGGCACTCCCTCAGCTCCGGCTGGTAGAGCATGGTTACCCGGGCAGTGGTGTGGGGACGTAGGGCACTCCCTCAGCTCCGGCTGGCAGTGCAGGGTTACCCGGGCAGCGATGTGGGAAGGTAGCGGTGGGGCACTCCCTCAGCTCTGGCTGACAGTGCAGGGTTATCCGGGCAGTGGTGTGGGAACGTAGGGCACTCCCTCAGCTCTGGCTGGTAGTGCAGGGTTACCCGGGCAGTGGTGTGGGAAGGCAGGGGTTTGGGGCAGCAGGGAGATGCCAAGTCTCGGCCCGACGGTGCCGAGTACACTATTCTCACTGGCTTCTGGCCAAGGGGAAGGGTTTGGGGCTCACTGGAGACGCCAAGGCTCTTCTCTGTGCCACTAAGCGCGCTCCTCTCGGTGACTTGTAGCCAGCTCTTCTCCATCAACAGGAATATCAGGTAAAACACGTGAGTCATGGGGAAATTGAAAAAGTCATGGAGGGGGCCAAAATTCACTAAAAACATGACCCCCATGACAAAATCGTAGCCCTAATTCTGACAACATTTTACATTACCATTATAAAATTGTCATTGAACATTCAGGGGCCAAGGCAGTGGGAAATCAGGTTCAATGCTAGGGGTGCAGCAAGGACTGCAATCTGTACTCACGGGTAACACCTGCATTTTGGGGGCACCCCATCGGGCACCCATCAGGTACCTGGATGCCCCTCCACCCCAAATCCAGCTCAGAAGTGCACTTTCCTGGATTTTCCAGGACTTTCTTGGATGCCCCCAGGATGCTGATCCCAAGCCTCACTTGGTTCCTGCCCACACTTGCTGGCTGACTCACCCAACTGCTGCTCAGCTGAGCTGAGTTCTTCCCACTTGGCTTTTCCGAGGAGGGGGAGGAGGGGAGCAAGGACACCTCTCCTGGTGTGTCCACCTGACTGAAGGCATTGCGCACAGCCCTGCTATGGAGAATGTAGCGAGCTGCGCACACACTGATCTTCCGTCTGGAAGCTGCTTGGCCAGAAGGAGCAGCCAGGTGGGTGATTTAGCTTTGAGAGTGTGGGTGTGGGCAGAAGCCAAACGGGGCTTGGGATTGGTCTCCTGGAAAGTCTGCATTCTGGGACGTCGGGTCGCCCATAGTGTTGCATGTGTCTGGGTCAAGTTGGGCACTCCAGATTCACCACGGGTGCCCGGTCATAGTTCTAGTCAATACCTCTGCAGTGGAATGGAGAAAAATGGTGCTTTCTCTTGTAGCAGACTGTATGGGAGACTTAAATCGGAATGGACCTCAACGGGACATCTAGTCCAACCCCATGCGCAGGTGCAGGTAACACCATACCATATGAATTCACTAACTGAAGAATAGAACTTATCATTAAATCTGCCACAAGCAGAGAACAGGAATGACTACGGTACATCAATGCCTGAAGCCACAGGGAACCAAATTATAAGATCCATCTAGATGACTCAAAGAAGTGAGCCAAGCCCCATGCTTCAGGGGAAGGTGAAAATTTTCCTCAATTAAGTGTCAAGTCAACCTGGAGCTGAAACAGATAGTTAATTCCATAACTGTATTTAATAAGCAAATTTTCAATTATCTAATCGGATAACTGATCGGTGGGGCCAATCCCATGTCCCACAGTTCCCATGCACAATCTGTGCACACACATGTGCGACCCGCACGCATGTCCATTGGGAACGCATTGTGCTGCACGGAATCCACGTGGGACCCACGCACATTCCACATGGAGGGGGTTGGGATTGTGGCCAGTAACTGCATACCACAGCAGTTAGCTGATGAACCAAAATACTTAATACCACTTTACCGTCATCACATAACCAAATTACTGCATAACTAATGGAGCTTTTTTCTGAGTTCTGCCATTTCTGGTTTACTTATGGACCAATAGCAAAGCTGTATACAGAAGATTTGAACCAGATATCCAATGGGAAACTGAGTTAAACTTGAAACCAGGATCCGGAGGTAAATAGAAAAGGGATTATGGGAAAATGGAAGTAGCTAGTAACCACATAACAGAGGCTGCTTTCAGATGCTATAGGGGAGTGGCAGGAACTTTATCAATCGCTGCCACAGCTCTCTAATTATGAGGATTATCACCTGTCAGAATCCACGAATCCCCGTTTAGGACGTTAGAACACCCGCCCTTGTAAAAGTTACATTTGGGGATCTGGTCTTGCTTGGATGTTCTTACGCCCTGAAAGGGGATTAGTGCATTCTGATGGATGCTAACTCTTGCAATTAGAGACTGTGAACCCTTGCAATTAGCCGTGGTGACTGTGAATCCTTGCAATTAGCCGTGATGACTGTGAAAATTTCCGCCCCTCTGCTGTAGCGTCTGAAAGCAGCCAGACAGGAAAACGGAAAGTGGCAACACAGTCAATGGTGCAAAGAGATCCAATGGCAGTGTGGTAACTCTGTCCACTGGTTAGTAAACAGTTACCACTCAGTAACCAATTGTTACCGTTATCAGTTTGGTTAGTGCAAATCCAACAGTTATCGATATCTGTGCAGATAACTGTTACAGCTCTAATCCGGGAGGAAATTCCCATCCTTCCCCCCAAATTCTATAGCTTTCTGGTGCTTTTGAGTGTGTCTGAAGAGGTCGCAATCCCAAATGTTAAAATGTCATGGGTTAAAGTCTCCAAGATTCATGTGATTCACTCAAAAATCACAGGGCTCTAAAATAATAACATTTGGATTCTTTCAGTGGTCTTTGGTTTATGGGATTTTACTGGACAAGGAAGTTACATATGCAAGCCTCTCTCTGCAAGCAGGGGAGTTAGAAGCTCACCGGCTTGAGAAAAAACAACCACCCCAAAATCTAAAATCCTCATGATTTTGCTATGAATCTTGTAATTTGAGGGTTTGGGAAACCCCTGAAATTATGAGACTTTTAAGGGACTTACCTGACCTGCTGTGTCTAATATCTCCATGGAAACAACTTCATCATCGATGGTTGCTTGATGACGATAGGTAGATTCTTAAAACAATTTTAAAAAAAGTTAAAATTCAAAATTGGATAGTAAGAGTAAAATCATCTTCCATAGGATGCTTTCTACTGTGCCCTTTGGAACCACAAAGTGCTGATGCATCTTAAAGGCAGAAGGGGAGATTCATGTCACAATAACAGGCGAATACCAGGGGTCAGACAGACAAAGGGATCCCAAGGGAAGAGCAGGAGAACACTGGTTTGTATAATAGCAGTGGACACATGATAAACTGACTGACAATTAGGCAGCTGCTGGGCTGACTGCTTGATTATGCCGCCCAGTACAGGAATGCGTCCTGGTGCAGAAGATGGAATAGGTGCTCTCCTGCTGCTCCTCCTAGTTGCAGGAGATGATGAGGCTGATCCAAGGCATGTGGGGAGCCCCCGCAGGCTTGTGGGCTCTGATGCAGCAGCAGCACCCGCTCCTATTATAGCTACGTCCTTGGCTAAGGATTTTATAATGAAACATTCACCTTTCACAGAAATATTCAGTCACCAAGTTTAGATTGATTGGAGAGAATTACGGAAAACAAACGAAGAAATCACCACATCCTACGGATGATCAAACACCAGACCACAAAGGCCCTTTTAAAATGGGCCATGGCTGGGTGGCTGGGCCCACCACTGCATGGGTGGCACGGGTGGCCACGGGCGTACCCCCATGCCCCCGCACTACCCAACATCCCCACACATGGAGCAACCGGCTGTATTTTCGCTGCTTGCTCTATGCATGGGAGGTGGGTGGGAATGCGTGGTTCCACGCTCCTCTACATTTACATGGGATGCTCCCCTGCGTGGATGACGGGTGTCCATGTGTGGGAGCATCTTGTATAAAAAGGACCAAATTTATGAACAATGCATAGAGCTCATTTGGTATATCAAACAATCAGCCACCAGAAATTAAACGGCGGATAAATTCAACAACTGATGATCAATCAGGGACCCATGTTCACTGCATTTTCCTCGGTGGCAATGGGGGAAACAGTCTTCCTACTCTTAACGAAACAGCAAAAACATCAAGGTAATAAGCAGTAAAAGCAATGAGCAGCAAAAGAATAAAATAAAACAGGTAACTACAAAAACAGCTTTTAAAAAAAATAAAATAAAATAAATGACAATCTAAATTTTAATGGGAAAAACTAAGGGTGTTTTTAGACAAGCTCCTTTCTACCTCTTACCCACTAATCTCCCACCCATCATGCATTGGCACCCTAGGCAGCCTTGCAACATGCATGATGGGTGGGTGATTGGTGGGGAGGAGGTACTTGTCTAAAATCATAGGCAGCTGGTTGGCTGGCCGCAGTTTGCTACACAAGCTAGAGTCAACTTAGGCCCCTTTTAAATGGGCGGGGGGGGGGAGGGAGTGGTCCAGGCCAGTGTGCGGCGGGTGGAGTGCCGTTGCAGGGGCAATGGGTGCGGGGAGGGTGCAGATGGGCGTGTGCCCATATCCACCCACCTCTACCCATCTACACACACGGAGCAACCACCGTTTTGTCCAATTGTTTCATATGTGGGTGATGGCTGGAGGTGGGTGGAGATGGGTGGGTCGTGGGACCGTGCACGCATGCACACCCACCTGCCAGGGGTTTCCATGGGCGGCACCCACGCAGGAACACGCAGCAGACCCACATGTGCATGTGTGGGTCTGTCTCGTGTAAAAAGGGCCTTAGAAAGCACAGAACTGCTTATAGCTGAGAAAGAAGACAGCTCTTTGTTACAAATTGAACAGTCCAGTGAGTCTGCAGTAAAACAATTCACATTTGGCATGTCTAGACTAAGCCATTTGGGATCTATGACTTTACAGTCAAGTTGGACGATAAACAGACGTGCAAGCTGTGAGCAACAGGAACCCTTATGAGCAGCCAAAAGCCAAGCAGTAAAAAACACTTTACAGCAAGGACCTGCCCAGTCAGACCCTGCAAATGCTGGACATTTCAGAGTTATGGATTACTGCTCTGTCTCTCTGTTAGTTGGGAAGGGCAGTGAAATGCCCAGATTTACATTGGTTCCCGGATGCAGTCTGTTCTTGGCATTGCTGTTCATTGCCAGCCCCAGCCTCTGCCTAAAGCACAGAGCAGCTCCGAACCCCAAGGGCTCATTAACAGCATGGAACAGCTGATTGCTGCCGATCAGTTGCTGTGGCGCTAACAGCTGTGTGGCGGCAATCAGCTGGTTAGCCCTAACAGCTCCTGGCTAGGGCTGAAACATACAGCAAATTGCTATGAGAAATTGAGAACCGGGATTGAGTTTTTGCCAAGAACTCGACCCCGGTGCAATTTCTGAGTGAGAAATTTAAATAAATAAATAAATAAATAAATAAAATAAAATTACCTTGCATGTGCAAAATGGCCACCGTCCTTAACAAAAATGGTGGAAATAGTGTTGTTGTCATTTAAGTTAAGGGCAGCGGATTGCACATGTGCAAAATGCCCACTCCCCTTAAGCAAAATGGCGATGATGTTATTGCCGCCATATTGGTTAAGGGTGGCGGTCATTCAGCACATGCACAAAATGGCCTGGTGGCCATTTGTGCATGTGAAGTATTTATTTTATTCCGCCCGCCCCAAAGAAAATCCCAGCACTTGGTTCGTCCCGGGACAAATTGAGCACAAGAATTTTGACGAGATACTCGCCTTAGGCGAGATCTCACTTCAGCCCTACTCTTGGCACGTGGGCTGGTCCTGGTGCCCACCTACAGCACTGCCAGCTCCAAGGGTGGAGAGAGAGCTGTTTGGTTAAAGTGTGCTACCGGACATAATGCTAGATACCTGCTTCAGTTTTAAACACACAATTGGCCTTGACGTCTGTTTGTGCAAACCTATGCTTAACTGTGGGTGTTTTCAGACGTGACGAGATCACAGTGAATCACAGTGAATACCCACCTGTGGTCACTGTGCCCCGCACGTCTGTTCGGCGGCTGCCAGATGTTCGTCACACTGAATACCCACATGGGGTCAATTTCAACCATGCTTCCCGGGCTCCCGGCGGGAAAATCCACAGAAGCGTGGTGAAAGTGATTCCAGGCGGGCATCAAGAAAAAGTAAAGTCCGGTTGGCTATCACGGCCCGGAATCCCCGGCGGGATTCGGGCCATGGTGAACTCGGCCAGGCGCTGCAGCGGCATTGGCCTCGCCGCCCGCCCGTCTCCCCAGAGGGCGGGCGGCGAGGAAGCGTGGAGGGGGCAGGGCTGTGCGGCCGCACGTTGCGCCGCACGGCCCCGCCCCCTCCCTGATTCCCCGCCGGGATCCCCGGCACGTCTGTTTGCCGTGCCTGGGTGATCCCGGCGGGGAATCTCTGGGTTGTTTTCGGGACGGGGCGAAGCCACCCCGTCATGTCTGAAAACACCCACTGTCTTGAGAGCTGAAAAATCAAAGAGGTAGACAGCAAGCAGCTGCTGCTAGCACGCAGCCGCTGTTACATTTAGAGTGGTGCATAGCCCTGCTACGAGTTTTTGGCCAATCAGGAACCACAGAAACATGGATTTTTTTTTTTGGTCTTAAAATAGACAGGCCAGTCTGGTTTCTGCGTGTGTCTATGGTGTTTCTGTAGTGCACGGTAGAAGAAAGGGCAACACAGAAATGGGGGAAGTGACTGGGGTGGGTGGGAATGGGGAGTGAGGAGAAGGGACTCGGGGAAGTAAGGGCAATGGACAGAGAGAAGATGCTTTCACAGTTGGATTCTCTTTGGAATGAAGCTTTGCCGCATATTCCTAGCGGTTTCTATTCTGGGGTTGCCAGCCCTTTGCCGGTCTGGAACCAGTTTCTCTCTCCCACAACTGGGTGCACTGCACCAGTGGGTACAATCAGGGAAACAGCCGGTGGGAGGAGACTAAATACTGCTGCAAGCACAACACAGCATCAACATCAGTTCATGCAGTTATGCACCCAGGATAATATCACTGATTTCAACATGGAATGGATTCACAAGCTTTGTTGGCACAACTGGTAACACCCACCAACATCTGCAATTCTAGATGGATCGGTTTCTTCAAAAACATCTGGAATTGCAAGTCTCTGTTGTAAATGGCATTGTTCTCATTTACAATGGATCTGAATCAAAGCCCCTATTGGTATATGCATGTGTAGCCTAGTAAATAACATGTCTGATTTAAGCCTGGAAGACCAGGGTTCAAATCCTTTTTTAGAAATGAACACACTGGGTGGGGACTTTGGCAAATCACTATTGCTTAGCTTAAGTTTCTCCATCTGTAAAATGGAGATATAAAATAGGGCTGAAACGTGATTTTAACCAGGTCAAAAATGTTGTTGAGAATAGACTTCTTGACAAGATTTTCAAGATTGAGAATCTCGCGAGAATCAGCGTTCTGTGCAAAATGGCCGCGGCAGCTATTTTGACATGCATAGAGTGTCTCTTGAAGTTTTTAAGAATCTCGCGAGATTCTCGAGAACCTTTACGAGAACGCATGAGATCTTGCCGGGGCTGCGAGAATTTTGCGTGTTCTCACGAGAATGCAAAATCATTCTTGTTTCAGCCCTAATATAAAAAGGAGAGAATAATGACCTTGTTGTTGTGAAGCTGAGCTGGATAAGGACTTTGAACACTGAAAGTGCTATAGAAATGATTAATAATGGGCGCGATCCAGACTGCCCGCATGTAGCGAGGACCCCCCATGGAGGACAGAGGAAACCATGTGGGAATTGCATGTGTCACTGTATGTATAAGTGCAACCGGTGCTCAAAACACAAGAAGTGCTTGGTTTGCACACGTCACCTGGTTGCTGCTTGCAGCCCTGCGCAGGGGCTCCACAGCCTTTGGGATTGTAGCCAATGGGGCCGATCCCATGCCCCGTGTGTGCCACGTGTGCACACATGCATGCAAAGCACACACATCGCCATAGTGATTGCATTGTGCCGTGCTGAATCCGCACGGGACCCACGCAGATCCCACATGGATGCTGCTTGGCATACCAACATATGGTGCTTAGGTCGGAACAGTCCTAGGATCCTTTTTCCCTTAAAAAAAATAATCTTGATTAATAAAGGATCTGCAGGAAGGATGGAAGAAGGGGAAGGGAAGAGAAATTAAGTCTGTCTTTAAAACTGTCTTTAAAACTAAGGCTGCCTTTAAAAACAATTATCTTTCAAACAATGCGAGTTCTTCACAATGAACCTTTCGCGTGCTGGCATGCCGCTCAGCAATACAGAATGGCAAGTAGGCTTATGTATGCTCATTTAGTGCAGTGATTTATTTTTTTAAAAAGCACACACAAAAAAGCAAAGCTCTCCATTCAAACTGTTTCAGCAATATATATGAGCCAATTTCATCTCCTAGTGTACGCCTACTGATAAGAGTCCTAGCAGACATGCGTTTGGCCCGTGATGTTAAGCATTTTGTAATTTGAAAAAGTGGGTTATTTATTTATACATTTGTATAATGCCAATGATGTGGCTGGCACTGAACCATTGTGATAAGGGACAGGTCCCTGCCCCAAAGGGCTTACAATCTAGAGTGGAATAATTGTGGCGAAGTGTGCTATATTGAGGGGGCTGGATCATGCACAAATTCATTGGGACACCCTGTAGTTACAGCAAGTCTATTCAAATTCTAAATAATATCAGTGCTGGGCTAAACGGTTTCTTTTCCCCAAACGCTACGGCTCCAAAAGAAAGGACGGATAGCCCCATGGAACCCACAGTCCATGACGCCATGAAACAGACAGAACTCCAATAGCTCCACAGAAAGAATAGGCTCCCCGCAGCTCTAGAGCACTCCATAGAACAGTTCCATAGAGCCCAGTAAACAGACATCCTATGGTCCCATAGAACAAACACCACACAGCTCCATGACGACCCATAGATTAGACACTCCATAGCTTTCTAGAATGGACATCCCACAAGTGTTGCTATCTCCCTCTGGAAGGGAACCCAGATAGGTGGAACTGCTTTGGGGGGGGGGAGGGGGGGAAGGGACACAGAGGCGCTGCCGCACTCCTTTCTGATATGGTCCGACATCCTCTTCAGGGCACTGTGATATCATGATTCTCCAAAGGGTGGGGCCACATTGGAAAGAAGGAGAGAACATCTCTATGGCCCATGCCTTTCTGAGGTTCCCCCCACGCCCCTGTTTCTCCTGGGAGCCCAGGGGCTCTGGGTCAACCTATTCAAGACACAATTCCAATTTCCAGGCATTTAGCACCTTGGTCATATGTCTGCTTAGATACTGGAAATAAACATCCACTTCCCAGACTGTCTCAGGGAAAACCAGACAGCTGCCAAGCCTACTTGGAGATCAGTGCTGTAGGCCATAACCTAGGGGTGGGAACCTTTCCCCTCCCCGGACCCACTTTGAAAGTTAGTACAAATTCTGAGGGACACAGAGGGTGTCTTCAATGGTGTTACCTGGGGCAACCACTGGCCAAGAGTGGAGCTGTGGTGGCCGTCCACCGAGCGGACAGACCTGAGTTCTACCTTGGGCCTGTGCCCAAGGTTTGGCCGGCTTGCTCCGCTGGCGCTGCTCCTGGATGTTCCAGAGCACCGCAAGTAGGTCTGGCATTGCCTGCTCTGCTTCTACTCTGCCATACCATCTGGCAGCCTGCCTTTAGATGGATGAGCCACCCAGGGGTGAGGCAGAGCAGAACCGGGGCTGCGATCCGTCTGTTTACACGCATAGACCGCCTCACCCCTCGTGTTCTGGAGCAGCCCCTGCGGTCCGCCGGGAGCGCCCTCCTTGAGGTCCCCTGGGTTTCTCTTACGGGGACTGTGGAAAGGGTGTTCTTGGTGGCCGCCCTGAGGCTGTGGAACTCCCTCCCGGTGGAGGCCCGTTTGTCCCCCGATCTTCCATCACTGTTGGAAAACCTGGCCGTTCTGGAAGGCGTTTGATGGGGGAGAGGGGTAGTAGGAGGGGGGTTGGGAGGGTTTTAGACTTTTAGCCCCAGATTTAGTTGTTTTATTAGCTATGTATATGTTTTTATACTGTTGTTGTATATTGTTTTTATCATTGTTGTTAGCTGCCTCGAGGTGCCTGAGGCACGAAGGGGGTGGGATATTAAATTTTATTAATTAATTAAATAAATAAATAGAACTTGGGAGTGGGGTTGCTTAAGGGGTGCACTCAGGAAAAGGAGGGTCCAGATCATCGATCTGTGTTATGTATCTGTCCCCTATCCTTGGGTACAGGCCCTCATCGTTTCTCTTTTCCCCTGTGCTCACTTTTTCTGTGCTTGGGCGTAGGCACTGGATCCAGGAGCCAGATGCAGGATCTAGAAAAGGGGCCACACAAAAACTAGCTGTGAGCTGCATTTGGCTCACAGGCCTGAGGTTCCCCATCCTTGCCGTAAGCAATCAGGATCCTTTTCAAAAGGCAGAGACTTCAGCTACAGAGGGCTCATTAACGCCCCCTGCTGGGTTACCTTTTCCAACACAAATAGGAAGAAACAGTGCCACTTACTGGAACACCAATACCACTTCTTTGGAAGTCTGCAACCCAGAAACTGACCGTCTGCCACTGTTTCACTTGAGATCTAACAATATCACAGTGGAAAGTGGTGTGGCTCCACCTTTCCAACCTCACCACTAAGCACAGCCTTCACACCATGATAAAACTACAGAACACTTGGATATTTTAGGAATGTCTCCTTGCCCTATGCTGAAATAATCACACACACCCCCCACACCCCCCTTTAAGCAAAGGCTCAAATCAACAACTTCCTGATGCAGGATTAACTACGACAAGTCAATAAACAGACATGCTATCCATGTTCCAGAAGAAAGAAGCGTTTCCTAGCTATAAAGTTCTGGAAACAGGCAGCTAATTGAATAACTAATAAGGAAATGGCCTTTGCTTTTATCGCAACAAGCAGATAACCACTAAGTATGATAGCATTTGACCTCCAGCTTTCAGTATGGTCTGTGCTAACAAAGAGATTTATTTCTCTTGCAGATGGCCTACATCAAAAGTCAAATGCATTGCTGGCTATAAACTGTAGCCAGCAACCATTAATGCTTGGCGTTGCTGGAGATTTATTTTTTATTTGGTACAAATCTCTTCAATGGGAACAGGGGAATACGTTGAAAAATCCTTATTTATTTGAACCAGAACCTCTGAAAAGGTTCATAAAGGGTCTCTCCCCTCCCCACAGGTGCACTTGCTCCAGAATGATGCATTTAAATCAGGGGTGGGGGAATCTTTTCCCTTCCAGGGACTGCTTTGAAAAGTAGTACAAGCTCTGAGGGCCGCACAGAAGTTGGGGTTCATACGAGGTGCGCTCAAGAAAAGGAGGGCGTCGATCATGGAACTGTGCAGTGGATCTGTCTCCTGTCATTCCGTGCATGCCCTCATCTCTGCTCACTTAACCTGAGCTCAGTTTTCCAGTGCTTGGGTGTAGGATCTGGAATAGGAGCCAGATCCAGGAATGGGGCTACATCAAAACTTACTGGGGGCCACATTTGGCCATAATTTTTTATTGCCAATTTGGCAGCAATAGCCGAGAATAATGTGAGGAGGAAAATCCCCAGAAAATCCTCTATTTTCACTCCTGTTTTGTACAGTCCCTTACCTCCATTTTTCACAGAAAGAAAAAAAATCATTGGGGGATGAGACCCCGGACATTTAGGGGCTTGAAGTAACTAGCAGGAAATGGTTCGCTCCCTTATAACTTTTTTGAGGCAACTGAAGCTGCTGCTACTGGAGACAGGATGCTGGGCTAGATGGACCATTGGTCAAAGCCAGTATGTCAGTTTAATGTTCTTATGAAAGCAAAAAGCCCTCACTCTCCAAAATGAATAGAAACAAAACTCATTTTTTCTTCAAAAACTAAAATGAGGCTTTTTGATACAATGAGATTTTTTTTTAAAATGTTTTAAAATACCTTTATGATGAAAAAAAAAAAAAAAGGAGTTGTGATTGGCTTTATTAGTAAGTGGTTTGATAGAGGGGCACTGTGATCAGACAAATAAAGCATGGGCTCAATAGGCAACAGACCTGGCATCTAATCTCGGCTTTCATATGTCTTGCTGTGTCACCCCAGGCAATAAGGGCTGGCTTCTCTAGATCTGTACAATGCACAATATAAGCCAGTAATTACACCTAACTGTACAGGCAATAAAACTTTGAGGCTACCACAAGGTATGGGGAGAATTAAGCTTTATTGCTGTGTCTGTGCATGCTTGAACCAGAGTGAGGATTTACTGGGCCCTGAGGAGCCAGACAACACAGGTCACAATCCACCAATCACACTCTGAAGAATGGCGCTACTCCAAAGCAAGCAATTGGTGGATGGATCATTGGATGGCGCTACTCCAAAGTAAGCGATTGGTGGATCATGGTTACTGTCTGTGATGGTGCCTATCCTGTGGCTGAAACTGCAGTAAACCCACTGCAAACAGCAATAGAGAAATAGAACAGTAAAATTAATATAGTTAAGTATTTATCTAGCACCATCAAAATACCTGGAACTGAACAATCCTAATTAGAGTAATTAGGATACATTTGCTTGTATTTTTGATCATTTATTTTGCTTTCTGTGTGATCTTTTACTCTTATATACTCAGTAAAAAGTTCTGAAAACCAATCCTAATAAGAGATAGGTCCTTGTCCTATGAGGCTTATTCTTCATATTATTATTATTTTTATTTATATAGCACCAGCAATGTACCTGGCACTGTACAATCCCTACCCCGAAGGGGCTTCCAATCTGAGCGACAAGGGAGGGGATATGAGGGAGAGGTAAACATTGGGAAAGACAAGAGTACATTCATGAGGTTGAGAAGTTGCAGGCTCACGTGCTTGGCTTAGTTACAGGGAATTAGGTTCTGAGTGAGGGGGAAAGGATGCAGTATCACTCATGACAAGCTAGGGAAGGCCTAACGGAAGAGGTGGGTTTTCAGGAGGAATTTGAAAGTTGGGAAGTAGGGAGTGGAGCGAATGTATCCAGCGAGGGAGTTCCAGGCATGACAGGCAGAAGGGGTGAAGACGTTTAGAGGAGCAAGGGGTTCGTTAGCAGGCGAGGGTGGGGACAGACGACGAGCAAAGTTCCCAGGCAGGGCTGGCCACAGGCATGTGCCACATGTGCGGCTGCACATGGCCCCGCAGCCAGCTGGGGACCCGTGCTTGCCTGGCTGGGTGGGAGGATGTAGTCAGCTTCTCCCCCAATACGTTCTTCTGCCTCCCCTCCCTGGCTCCGGTCCCCATCCCTCACCTGACTCTGTCTCCTAGTAGTGCTGCAGCAGCAGGGGGACACTGGGACTAACTAATTGGGCTGGGAGATAAAGCTATTTGTTTACAAACAACTCCTCCCCATGTGAGTGATCACTCAGAAGGTTGTTACCTTGTAAAGAAGGTTCTTCGAGTTGGTTCCCAACATTCTCACAACTGGGTTGTGCATGCTCACTCTATTCAAATAATAGACCACGTGATGGTCTCGAGCTCCTCTAGTATAAAAACCACTCTCCCCTCTTAGATTAACAGTTCCTTCCAACGCTTTCTAGGAATATAAGAAAATTCCATGCAGGGCTGGAAGGGCGGGTGTTGTGAGAATGTTAGGATCTATCTCAAAGAACCTTATTTACAAGGCAGCAACCTTCTGTTCTTCTTCAAGTGGCTCCTCACAGGCCGTTTTTACATGACTCCGCCGGATTGGGGGGTCCGTGGGCGCGCTGGTGCATGGGCAGGGTGTGCACATGGCCACACGCATCCCCACTCACCCCCCACTCATTCACACCCACGGAGTAACCGCCGTTTCCCCCAGTTGTTCCGTGC
>QEPC01005362.1:1131952-1147497 GCA_003113815.1 Sphenodon punctatus | reverse complement strand
TGGAGGTCCCCCGTGTTAAGCGGGGGGCCACGATGGAGAGGGCATTCTCGGTGGTGGGACCGCGGCTGTGGAACTCCCTTCCGGAGGAAGCTCGCCTGGCCCCTAGCCTTTTAACATTTCGGCGAAACTGTAAGACCTGGCTGTTTGCCCAGGCCTTTGGGAGGGAGGGTGGGGAGGGAGATTTTAGTCCCCCACCTATTGGTTTTGTGGCCCTGTTAATATTTAAATATGTATGATTGTTTTAAATTGATTTTATTGTATTTTTATTATTGTGTTTTAACTGATGGAAGCCGCCCCGAGCTGTCTGGCAGGAGGGGCGGGGTAAAAATTGATAAAATAAAATAAAATTAAAAAATAAATTTTTTTTTTTCTTGTCTCAGAAATTATTACTCAAGGATTTATAGTCTTTGATAGTCTCACTCACAGTGATGTAACTTACGGCCATCAATTGCTACATCTTCAATTTTCTCGACTGCCTCCAACAACCTTGAGCCAAAACTTTCAAGCTTCTGTTCCAGAGAGGCCACGGTGGTCTGGAGTTTGTCAAACATCTCACTAATGCTCTGCAAGTATTCTTAGAATAAATCCTACAGTTTCAGGCTTCAAGGATCTTCCCAAATGGTACAGTTTTATTAGAAAACAAACAAACCTTGAAGCCTTCGGGTCCAATTGTGCTGCTGCAACAAATAGATGCAAATCCATTCACTTCAGTTATATTACTTTATCTTTGTCATTTTGTTTGATTAAGCATCCAGAACTGTATTGACCTCTGGGGCTTAGATCTTCTCTTGTAGCCTCCGAAGAGCACTGCATCATTCACCATATCTAACCTTTTGGCCTGTGCAGTAAGTTTCAAGTCTTTTTCATACCTCCCCCCCCCCAAAAAGTCTGTTCCTAATACTTAGTCTCCCAGATTCTTATCTTGAGTCCCACAAAAGTTTAATCTGTGAAGGAATTGGTGCTTGTTGGGATAATGTTCTGGATATCGTTTTCTTCACCCTATCTATGTAACTATTGCTGTTTCATACACCTCTGTGTCCGGTGATTTGCTGGCTGTATAAAAGATGAAATCATGCATTTTTTTGCTTGGGGGGTTTACTGTGCAGTCTGATTCATGCTAGCACCTCATGCATTTGGAAATGGGTGCAGAGTGGCCATCAGCCTTGCCCTGCAGGTGGGCAATTATCCAGGGAAGTGGGACATCAATGCCTCCACAAGCCATCAACAAAGGGGTCAGCAGAGCAGCCCAGGAAGGCACGTCCTGCCAGGAATGCAAAGTATGTGGACATGGACTTAAAAATGCAAGAGCCAGCAGAGAATGATGGCTTCACCCACCATGTAAGAAACCTTGCCAGGGACTCTGTCAACAAAGAACTCTGCCCAGCTGGGAAAACTCAGATGTGACCTGTGTTCTATCTCAACTGGAACGAGTAAGGACTGGGATCACCAGTAAGCCAGCATTGCTTGTGTTTTCTTTGTTTATTTCCCTACTGCTTATTTCTGTAGCTCAACTCTGAACCATATGCCTAAACTATCCTTTTAGATAAAGCTTTCTCTAAGGCTGCTTGCCAGTGTTCAGGGAGGGGCAGGGACTAACGTGAGTTTAACTTATGTTAGCGCAGTCATGTGAAATCCACATTCCTGTACATGTGGGTTTATTTTCCTGTTCTCCTGTTAAATTCAATAACGTGATACAGTGCTCAAAATCCAGAAATCTATCACATTATTGAATTTAACAAGAGAATGGGAAAATAACGCTAGAAACTCTGCGCACATGAGCAGGGATTTCACGTGACCACACTAACATGAGTTAAACTCAAGTTAGTTCCCGCCCCTGCCTGACTGTCGGGAGCAGCCTTCGACAACGTGTGCTGTTGTTGACAACGTGACAATGTTACTGCACTGGGGAAGGAAGTCTGGAGCTTGCAGCTTACAATGCGACTGAACTAGCATTGTGTTACCTTGAGAAAAGAAGGAGTGTTGCGAGGCCAGCAAGGGCTACTGCAAGTGGGGCAGTGAGCCAGGTCGGACCAGTCCCATAGCGCGGTGCCTCCTAAGGGTGGAAGGCAGGGACCTCCCTCACAGTGGCAAGCCACAACCGGACGCAGATTTGCCACAGTAGCCCATGACGTTTGAGAAAGTGCTTTAAAATAGCTGCAGTGTCCTTTGTGTGGGGACTGGAAACATGGTCAGAGTTCTACAGAAATTGCAAAGTCGTTTGTTATTTTGGTTTTGATTTCGGGAAAGTAGGAGAAGCTGGTCAAAATGGTGCTTCCTAAAGGCTTCTCCAACATGACCAAGGAGGACCTGTCTAACGAGTGCAGTGCCCAGAACCTGGAAACGGCAGAGGCAGGCAAAGATAAAACTAGAGAACAGCTCACCGTTGCCCTAATCCTACACAAGACAGCACAGCCACCCCAAGCAGCGCCTTCTGGAGGTGAAGCCAAAGACCCTCCAGTAGTGTCGGAAGGGCAGATAGAGCTTGTCAGGATCCAGCTGGAGATGGAGAAAGCAACTGTTGACTGAGAAAGAGCGGAGGTGGACCAGGAGCCGGTGGCAGCAAAGAGGGAGAAAGGGTCTGCCCTCAGAGCACAGCAAGAGACCGAGCAGGCGGCTCAGAAACAAGTCAAGGTGGCTCAGGAGCAATACAAGCTGGAGCAACTTTGGCAAGCAGGGGCTGCCCTGGGGACCACGTCCGCATCTACCCCTGTGCCCGGACACCAATTGATTTGACAGCGAACTGAGCTAATCCCAAGATTTGCGGAATCCCACTGCATCTAGGAGATCCTGTCAACCTTTGAAAAGATTTGCAAGAGAAACATTATCAAGGAAGATCTATTGGTGCCTGTCTTGGTGCCCAAGCTGACCGGGAATACACTTTCGGTCTATAATAGCACGGATGGGGGGATCTGTCATATGCGGATCTGACAGCAAAACAAAAGGAACATTCCCACAATGACCAGCTAAATAAAATGTGACAATGCTCTAGGGACTGTGCAATTATTGTACATAGTATACTAGATCAATGGATAACAAATAAATGATTATTGTATGTATAAAACACTCATATACATTTTATTAAACATGTATGTATACATTTGTAAAAGTCATATCAATATTTATATGTAACATAATAATAAAGGCTTCTAAATATTTGATTCTTGACAACCACAGAAGTATAACACGAGACTATTCGATACATCCAAATGTGGGCATGTAGAAAAATGTATGACCCAAATCCATAATGGTCTCACAAAATCATATCAGTGATATCGATGAGCTCCTGGGTTGTTTAACTCATTTCAAGTCGTCTTTATCAAGATAACTGAAAGAATTCTTCTTCCAACATGGGACACATTTCAACTCTTAGGAAGTCCTCACCGTTTGTTCTTGTTACTCCCAACAGCAATTGCAGCTCATCAGTAATGATATTTAAATACCTCTGCAGTATTGCCAATCCTCATATTATTTAGCTGCTATCAGGGGTTTTTCAGTCTTATTCCCAGCAAGGACTTCCTCTGACTGGGCTGAGGATATATGGATCTGAAACAAGCGCTGCTAGATTGTTACCACATGACTCCTGAGGTTTACCGGGAGCACTTTCATTCTCTCCAAAAAGGAGATATGTTATACGAGGAATATGCCTGTAAGCTGCAGGAGGCAGTGGGGAAATGGGTAACGGCAAGGAAAGCCAAAACCCAGGACAAGATACTAGTTATTGCTAGTAGAGAAATTTATGGAGGGATGTGCTGCAGCAGTCAAATTGCAAGTTATAGACTGTAAACCGGCCACGATGCAAGATGCAGTGGTGGCCGTGGATGCGTTTGTAGCCAATACGGCACACCTCCATAAGAAAAGGGGGGTGGGAAGACCCCCCAGGCTACATGAGTGCAAGCCCTACCATGATCCTAAGAAACCCTCTTGACACAAGCCCCAGTGGGACACATCTGCAGGGGAGATACAGGGAGACACAGGGTCCTGGGCGGAGGGAGGAGTTCCCATTGCCCACACCTTACAATCTGGGTCCTTTAGATATGTAAGGCCCAGGATGTTTATAAAAACTCAAACAAAAAGTACAGATAGAACAAATGATCAATTGCTACAATTTCACAGACAATGTGACAATTTAGCACAGTTCATTCATCCTGGTATGAGACCTATTCACTTCAATGGGTCTCGTGCCTGAACTCAAAGCAAACATCAACACTCAACAGCCAAAGAATCATGCATCACAGAACAAACTCAGGAATTCTGCATATTGGATTTCACAGTCTGTTAAAGAGCTTATTATTGCTTTAAGGTTTGCCAAAATACATTAGATGTGAATATTTTAACCACTATCTTCTTTTGGGATCTCACCAGCTAGTGCATACATTTAAAGCTGCTAGTGCTGCATGGCATCAGATAGGCAACTTGAAGGCCTACAGAATGGGTACAGGAAACAATGGCTTACCACAGCATTCTCTTCTTTCCTAAAATGGAGATGCTCCCACAAAGAATAAGAAGAGACACTTATCTTAGGGCTGCACCAAATAGTAATTTTGCGAGTATTTCCGAGGACCGGCTCTGAGTGTTTGGCTAGTCCTCGGTAACTTGGCCAAAAAGTTGATACTTGGCCAAAGTATACTTGATACTTGGCCATATACTTGATACTGTGGTCTGCCGGGAGCGCCCTTCTTGAGGTTCGCTGGTGGTTCGGGGGGCCACGATGGAGAGGGCATTCTCAGTGGTGGTGCCTAGGCTGTGGAACTCCCTTCCGGTGAAGGCCCAGGTGGCCCTGGACCTTGCCTCATTTTGACATCAGTGCAAGACCTGGCTGTTCTGCCAGGCTTTGGGTGAGGGGGATGGGTAGGCTGGAAGGGGTGAGGGGAAGGGCTTTACGTGACCCCTTTTTTTTTACTTGATTTGCTTTATGGTTTTATTTGTGATTTATGGTTTTAATGATATTTTAAATTATGTTTTGTAAGTCGCCTCAAACTGCATTGCAGGAAAGGCGGGATAGAAATGTTGTAAAATAAATAAATAAATAAATAAATAAAATACTTAGTAAAATAAAACTGAGTACTGAGTATTTTCCAAGTACTGAGTTCCCTTATATAGGACCAAGAAAAGCCCCTATGTTGCAGGAAAAGCCCTGTATGTTTCCCATCTGAGGATTTACCCAAGTACTGAGTACTGGACTGATTCCTTGGTTCCTTGGTAAAACCAAGTTGAATATCGAGATACGTAGTAAAAACGGAGTATTTTCAAATACTGAATTTCAGCACTAACTCATCTCCATATCTAATTGGATAAAATGGCTTCCATTCAGAACCAGTCATGTGACACTTTTGTGATGTGAATTACCAGGACCCCTGCCTCTTGACCTAGACTCGAGCTTGTCAGAGCAGGGAAATGAACCTTTTCTCTACAGCTAGCAAACCAAACACTGGATTAACCCACTGTTCTATAGATGAATATAAAACAGGAGTACTTGTGATTTAACCTATATGATGGTCAGTGCAGGGGGTGAACGCAGAAAAGTCATTAACGAAAGTCAAATAAAAAAATTGAGCCCTGGTGATCTGGGCATTTGCCTTCTAGGTGATGGACTGGGAAAAGCTACTTCATGTCACTAATGCCACTGAAAAGTCAAAAGACAGAATAAAATTATTTTTGATTGAAAACCATTCTGACTAGCGAGCCCTGAGAGTCTCCCTGCTATTTCCCATCTTCCATCCATCCCCTCCACCCCCAGCTGTTTGCTTTTGCTAAAAAAAAATGTAAAGCAAATCCAGACATGGGTAAAAGAATAATGTTGTGCCAGTTATGGGCCGAAATATTTTCCCCAGGGAAAATCAAACTAGTGGAACCTGGAATATGTCTGTCAACACCCATGCATTTAGCAGATCCCCTCATGATCCTGGGTAGGAACAGAATGTAAATTTCTCAGCATAATATTCCAAATAGAAATTTAACTCTAATCTGTGCAGACACCATGTATTAGCAGCTTCTAAGGCATCTAAGGCATCTGGACATTCTACCATGAAGCAGACGGTGCAGATCTATATTTATCTATGAAGAATAAATACATCTTTAAGCCATAAAGGTGCCTGATCCACAATTGTTATTACTCCAGCGTAAACTCCAGTAAAACCACTAATTCTCCTCTCCTATTGTTTTGTCATGATGTGACTCCATTTGCATCAATGATGATATTCTGGCTTTATGCCACCATGACTGAGGGGAGAACTGAGCTTTTTGTAAATTGTGCTGCCTTCTATCTGTCTGGAGATCTTCCATTGATATTAATGTGATTTTTGAATGTGGAACATGGGCAGCATCTGGACAGCCATGACTTTCCACTTATCGTTTTAGAACCTCCATCATCATCTTTATCTTGGTTCAACCACCCCTATTCATTCTGAGAACTGGATTCTATATCATATTGTCACATTACTCACATTCAAGGCAAAGAATGTGCATCACACTGTGAATAATGCAGAAATCATCGATCTTATTCAGACAGGAAAAAAAAATCTCTGGCCTAGTCAAACAACAATAGAAATTAAAAGATGCCAATTTCATTTAATCCAACTATATTGTGCTAGGATGCTGTCTCTTTTTGGCATAATGGAAGCTGAGGATAAGCCCACCTCCACTTAAAAACGTGAACTTACTGTATTTTGAAGCAATAAAATTGTTCCACAATTAACTTGTTGCCAATGAATGCTGTAAAGGCCAGTCTAGAAAGAGTGTAACTATTTCCTAGCATAGCTGAGTTTAAACAATGCTTGGATAAGTTCTTGGAAAACAGGTCCATGAATGGCTCTTAGTCGAGTTGGCTGTGGAATGTAGCCTCTGACTCTTGGGAGCTGGGTCTGCTGTGCACTCCTTTGCAACGACCAATAGTAGCCACTGTTACGAGACAGGATGCTGGGTTTGATGGACCATTGGTCTGACCCAGTATAGCACTTCTTATGTTCTCACGAAACAAATTTATTTATATTTTTATTTATTTATTTCATCAATTTATATCCCGCCCCTCCTGAAAACAGCTTGGGGCAGCTAACAAATTTAAACTGGGAGATGGTATGTTCTAGGGAGTAGGACATGCGTATTACATAAGTGGGTCCGGTATGGTCTATATTGTAAAAAGTGATCTGAGTTCAGGAAAATAGATGCAAGATTCACCCAGATGAAACTGCTACTGATGTTAATGGGCATTTTGCCCCGATAAGGTCAAAAAACCAGCTTGAATTGATTTTAGATAGTCTGAAAATCAGTGATGTATATGTTAAGGTAATGGAAGCTTGGAATTGCTTTAGGTGCATTATACAGTCCCTACTATTATGTTCCTATCTCTCCAGTTAGTCCCTCCTTCTCATTGCCCTTTACGGACCACTGTAGTACAGTGGTCCGTAAACCTTGCTTGTGTGACCCTTTTTTGAGACTAAATTAGAGCTGAAATGAATGTCCAAAATTGAATACTGAATTCAACAAAGTTGGTATATTCAAATCTATTTTAGCAAGCAGGTGGGAAAGGGTATTTGCTTCCAGGTTTGTGGCTTCAAATCTTCATTTTGGTATTTTTGTGTTTGTTATTTTTGCAGTATTTTGGACACTGGTATTTCAGTATGGCCCTTTTCACACAGACACTCTAACACTGATAAAATGGGTGTTACATTTTATTATACATGTTGCAGGCAACCCATAGAGGACACCTGCAGCCCTACAACATGTATAATAAAATGTAACACCCATTTTATCAGTGTTAGAGTGTCTGTGTGAAAAGGGCCTATTTTTGTGTTTGGTATTTCAGTCAGTTTGGTATTTTGGTTATTTGGTTGTTTTGGTAGTCACTACATTGCTCACTTCAGTGATACTATTTGTCAGGTCTTTAAAAATGTTGAATGTGAATATGAATGTGAAATATTAATGTAATTGCTGCATTTGGACCAATCACACTCACATTCCAGTTTTTTATTTTTTTAAACCTTCCAAATAGTACTGTTGAAGTGAATGATGTACCCAATACCCAAATACTGGAACACCAAACATGAAATACCAAAATGCCGAGGCAACTAAAATATCTAAGTGAAGTAAACAAATATACACATTTCACAATGATGATGAAGATGAAAGACCAGTGTCAATGGGTGATTTCAGAAGTTACGGGGCCCGTTGGCCCCGTACCGAAATCACCCAATTCATTCCCCACCGGGATCACCCCGTCACGCTGTATCAGACGTGCCGGGGGGATCCCGGCGGGGGATCTGGGAGGGGACGGGCGCACGGCCCTGCCCCCTCCACACACCCCGCCACCCGCCCTCCGGGGAGACGGGCGGGCGGCGGGGCCAATGAGGCTGCCGCGTCGGGCCAGATTCGCCGCGGCCCGGGATCCCGCTGGTGATCCCGGGCCGTGGCGCCCGACCAGACGATACGCCGGGGTTCACCCCAGCGTGGAATTGCATTCGACACGCAACGGCCTCCGGCCCCGCCGCTTCGGCCGCTCGCGTGGTGAATGCAATTCCACGCCACGGTAACATCTGGGGGGAAACATCCGTTAGGAGATCACAGCCACCATACGAAATTGAGCGTGGTTGACTGTGATCTTGTAACGTCTGAAAATACCCAATATCATGCTGTTTTCTATGCTCACTCTTTCAGCATAACTGGTGTGTAACAAAGACACAAGTGTAAATATGCCAATTTGCATTAATTTTCCTATTGTTTTGGGGTGAGATCCTGGTGCTGTTTGGCAATTGTGCTAGTCCTTTGTGCCAAGTCCCACTAAAGCAAATACGACTTCCAATGACACAAAGGACTAGTGCCATTACCACAAAGCCAGGACTATGCTATTTCAAAGGTTGCCATCCACCATTCTATATGTCTGCTGCCCCCAAAGAAAAGCATTATGTGGTAGAAAAGAATTTGGCACATAGTAGTAGAGCTGAAACAGTTAGGTGAAAATATTGGTAACCATCTGATCTGTGGTAATGGAACCAATCCAGTAATTAATTACCGGTTACCAATCAGTAACTGGCGGTTTAGTTGACATTAATGATTATCACTGTTGACTGTGTTGCTACTTTGCTGCTTACATGTTTGTTCTGTGGTTATCACTTCATTGCATTTGCCCATAATCCCTTTCTTGTTCCCCTCACACCCCAAACCTGGTTTCAAGTTTAACTCAAGTTTCCCACTGGATAACTAATTATCTGTACCGTTCAGTATTTTGGAAAGTCCATTAACCGATAATGGTATTATCGGTACCATTCAGCATTTTGGAAAGTTGATTTAGCCAATAACAGTATTAATCAGTATTGCAGAAAGCCGGTTAATAATCCTAGTATACAGTCATCAATCGGTTAACCATTTGACAATCTTGAATATCCATTATTAACCACAGTCACGGTCACTTTCTAGATAGCTTCAGAGTGGAAGCATTTCTCTTTTTCTTCATAAGCTTTGCTTATCACATAATGGGTAAACATCATCATTTTAAAATTGTTTGGTAAAAAGATGAGTTGCTGTCTTTTGCACTATTTATAGCCCAATAATCCTTCTTGCACAATGACTCATCTGTCATGACTGACCTCCTTTCTTATAGGCTGACAGCCAAGTCTAAGCAAGATGGTCATAGCCACCTTTTAAAGCAATGAAGGACTCTTCCAACACAATTCATTTTCCTCCCTGTGTTTTAGTGTCATATATTATTCCAGCCCTTTCATGAAAGCATGATAATGGACCTGGAAGACACACAGGCCTATTTGAAACAGGCTAGAAATGGAAACTTGGTGCTTTTAATTATTAGGGCAATTCAGTGAAGACCTGATCCTCATCTCATGTAAATTGCTGCAGCTCCAATGAACTGACTGGAGTCATTTATTAGCCGATTTAGGACATGACCGTGAAGTCAGCTGGTGCTTGTACCATTGGCACAAAGGGCCATTGGTCAAAAGTCTCAGGACTGCGCTGTTAGACAAACTGCCTCCTTAGGGGGGCAAGAGGAAGAAAGGACAAAGTGGCAGATTTCCCACGGCAAGTGGTGGTATCTGGATCAATGGCTACCCTAAATATTTAAGGCTGTCCCCTAAATTATTTATTTACTTAATCAACTTCTATCTCATCCTTCCCTCAGAGGCTCAGGGTGACTTACAGAAATATCTTTATATATATAAACAAAACACACTTTTATAAAAAACATATACAAACAATTAAAAAGAAACTCAAACCCTGCCCTCCAACCCTCTCCCTAACTCCTGCACCCCATCCCAGCCAAACCTATCCCAGCCCGCCCAATGCCTGGCCAAACAAAAAGGTCTTGCATCTCTTCCAAAAAATTATGTACTATATTAGTTGGCTGGTGGGGGTCCTTTGTCGGGGTGGGGGTTGCTTCAATGGGTGCTAACGTGCAGGGCTGCCTGAGCATGAACATGCCAGTGGTTACCCAACAGCTAGATCAGTAGGAAGGTGTGGGAGCAGAAGCATTGGTGGAGTCCTGGGAGTAGCAGTGACAGGACCAACAGTGCTTCTGAAGCTACTGGAGCAGGCACTTCCTGTGGGCCCACTCCTGGTTTACTAGGAGTGGCAGTTGTAGCAGCAGTGTTCTTGAGACTGCTCGAGTGGGCACTTGTTGTGGGGCTTGCTCAGGTAAGCCCCCTGCCATTAGTGTCCACTGCCCCAGTGACCCCTCGATCTCTCTGCCGCCCGCATAGGGTGGCCAGACGTGCAAATTGCAGAGGACACTTATGAGAAATACAGGTTGCAGGGCTGCACTGACACCAATGCAGCCCTGCAACCTGTGCTTTTCATAAGTGTCCTCTAAACTTTGCACACCTGGCCCCCCTACCCCCCACCCTGATCTCAGATTCCACACTCTGCCAGCACACCAACCTTCTTCCCCTTCATCCTGCCTAAGGGAGAAGCTGGAGCGAGGGCCCAACCAGAGCCCCGATAGAGTGAAGTGTAACCAGATGTTGTACTAGTTACTTGTAAGGGCCGGCTCCTCACAGTGGGCTGAAAGACTTGTAGGCCCACTCTGTGGAGCAGACCTGTAGTAGTCACATAGCAGGCCTAAATTCAGGTTGCAAAGAGATACACATTTGCAGCCCGAAACAGTAGCTAATGGAGTGTCTGATAAATACTCAGGCCCTTTTTAAATGGGCTGTGGCAGAGGGGCAGTTTGTGGGCATGTCGCTGCGGGGGCGATGCGGGGGGGGGGGNCATGAGACACTGCCCCTGCATGGGCGATGAGTGTCCATCTCCATGAGTGGAGCATCTCGTGTATAAAGGGCCTCAGTGTTCCAAAATGGTACAGGAGGTAAGTGAATCTTGAAAATCACCAAACGACGTGGTATCTAATTTATGGACAGTCCCTGACCCATAACACGTCCTTTTGCCTTCTTTGCCACAGTGTGTTTGTGTGAACACTTTTTTTTACCGTGCTTTTAAACCAGGCTTCTTTCCAAAGGTAATTTCAGATGTGCCGAGTCTGGAGGCCCGTCATGCTGAATCACGCACCGGGATCCGTTTCAGGAATCAGTCCGGCCGTTCTTTAGACGTGCCGGCCTGATTCCTACCGGGGATCGGGGAGGGGGCGGGGCTGTGCGGTGTGACGTGTGGCTGCACAGCCCTGCCCCCCCGCGCTCCCCCGCCCGCCCTCCAGCAGACGGGCGGGCACAGCAGCCAATTCGGCTGCTGCGCCTGATCCTGTCCCGCGGTCGGGACCAAGATCCGGGATGGGCCAAACGTAACAGAAGTATCGTTTGGCTCATCCTGGATTGTGGTCCAGAACCATGGTCATTTTGATCCCCACCAGTGGTTCACTGTGGTGAACATCTGGCGGGGAGCAAACAGACGTTACGGGACACACGGCCACCACAGGGGATTCAGTGTGGTTGACCGTGGTCTCGTTTCATCTGAAATTACCCCAAGTTAAGTCAAATAGAAAATCGGTTAGGTGCAGTTTGAAGATGAATTAGAGAGTCTTAAGTTGAAAAAAGGATGCTCACGCAGGGGTTTGTACTGGCTTAAGTAAACTGGCTAAAATAACCATTTAAAGTAAATTAGAGGAAATATATGTCATTGGGCAGACAGCTCTTCCGTTTGTAATGAAGCCACTGGCCTGATTCTCTTCTCTCTAACTCAGGGTTGCCATACCTCCCCTTCAATCCAGGATGTTTATGAAAAATACATGGTGCAGGGCTGCACTGCAAATCACTGCAGCCATACCTCGGCAACCAGCGTAGGGTTCTGATTCACAAAAGCACTTACACACCTTTTAAAACTTTCAGCATGTGTTTAAATCCCCTGGACAGGATTTAAATCTGATCCTTAAAGCGCTCTCACAATGCAAGCTTCATTGAAGAGAATGGATTTATGCCAGTGGAGCACTCTGAGGATTGGAGCTATAGAGCCTAGGTTCTCAAACTGGGGGACGGTCCCCTGGGGGAGGTGCAGAAAGGTGTTTTTTGGGGGGTGAGGGTGCATGAGGACCTCAGCAGACAAACGTCTAGCTCCACAACTCCACACTAATGGGATGGCAAGGGGCATAGCCGGCTGGTAACTGTCGATAGTGTTGGTGGGGGCACTGGGGTGGGGGCTGGGCAAGGGTTCTATAGGACATTTCGAAAATCTGAGGGTGGGGGGTGTCCTTCTGCGGGAGAGTCACAAAATAAGGTGACGAAAGAGGGGAAGCAATCAGAGAGTGGGAAGGGAGAGAGAAAGAGGGAGGAAGGGGTGTGTGTATGTGGGTGAAAACAGACATGCACCTTAACTCTGCTTTAACATTTCTGATGCACATTGCAGGGCTGCACAGAGCACCAATACGGCCCTACCGCATGCATAAGAAATGTTAAAGCGGAGTTACATGCATGTCAGTTTTCGCCTGGTGTGTGTGTGTGCGGGGGGGGCCCTCAACTACCACAGACAAGTGGAGGGGGGGGCATGGTTCAAAAACATTTGAGACCCACTGCTGTTGGGTACCTCCTCCAGCAGGACAGCGCCCATCTATCAGCAGCAAAAAATCCCCACATTTTACTGAAATGATACAAAAGGGCAGGTGGTCCTTTTTTCCCTTCCAGGGTGAGGCAGATGTGCCTTTTGCTGTCAGAAACAGGCATCTTCACCGTGAATGGGCTGTCTTGTGTTTGGAAACGTCGTCTGATCCTTGGCAAAGTGTGTGGTCTTTGTTACATTCTCAGATGCCAAGGCAGCTTGTTTTTCCAAAAGTCAGGGCCAGCAATTGAGACAGCAAGTTTCTGGAATGACACCCAGCGAACTGTGACCACCAAGTCAAGTGTTTATCTCTGTTTGCGTGCTCACCCCCAGGCTGCCTCAAGGCTGGTGTCACTGTATTTGGCTCAATGGTTTTGCAGAGAGAGACAGAGACAGCAGTGGAGGCTCAACAAAACATGTCAGTCAATTATTTAAAGGAAATGAACAGAGATTTTTTTGTTTAACCACCACCCTAGATCACAGCAGGCAAAAGCCATGTAATCAGCCATGTAATAGACTTGGGAAATGGTACTGAGCTTTGGACCTAGAAAAGCAGGGTCCAAATCCTGTCTTAGCCATGAGGTTAGGGGCTGGCCTTGGGCATGTCACTCAGCCTCAGTTCCCCATCTGTAAAATGGGAATCATTTTGTATTTAAATGAATACCCCCCACACCCCCATAATACTGACCTATCTCACAGGGTTGTTGTGAGGGGGATTAGATAAGGATTGTAAAGCACTTTGAACAGTGAATGTGTTATAGGAATTATTTATAATTCTTTGCTCCAACCTCTACCTCATGCCCCCACTGAGGGACCAGTGCAGGGAGCCAGCCAGCCAGTTGTGGGGAAGCTAGGCAGACTGGCCCCTATCAGAGCCACTGAGCTGTGGTGTCGGCTACATAAGCCGGCGCCCGGCCCCACCCTGCCCTAAATTCCGTCCCCGGCCGTGACGCAGCCATGTGTGACGGGCTCTAGCACCCGCCACTCACAGCCCCGCTGCAGAGCTCGCCGCACGGTGGGGCTGAAGGGACTGAGCCACACGGGTTGCCCTGTCCTGTCCAGCTTTCCCCCTGTGGGGTAAGGCTGCTCTGCGATAGGTCCTTGGAATTTTTCCAAGGGTGAATTGCGTAGCAGGCAGCTGTTGGCCCCGCCCCAGGGGGAACATCTGGCAGCCGCCGGCCACGCCTCACTTGGTCCGACTCCCCAGTGACGGGTAAGACTACCCAAGGTGTGGAAGCACCTCCCTGTCTCGTGTGGGCCCTGACCGGCATCTGGGATGGATGCAGACAGGCTTTTCTGGGTGGGACCGGATACATCTGGGTGGTTTCACCCCCTTGCAGAACACTAGGATATTAGGGTGCTTCACAAAAGGCAAGCTATGTCAGAAAAGGGGAGGGGCAAAAGCATGTCACACTGCTACTGAGCACTGTGACATCATAATGGTTTGTAGGGGCAGGACCTCCTCTGCTTGGGCAGAGACTGCCCAATGTAGCCTGGGTCCCGTCCAAAGGGAGCATCAGGCTTGACTTGGATCATAGGTCTCTAGCCAGAAGCATAACTAACGTTTCATAGATGATCAGGGAGAACATAAGAACTGCCCTACTGGGCCAGACCAATGGTTCATCCAGCCCAGCATACTGTCTCCGACAGTGGCCACCCTCGTTTTTTTCACAGATTACCTAACAGGTCATAATGGAGACTGGAGGGATCCAGTCCCTTCCATTCTCTGCCAGCTACTGAAAGTAAGAGGTTGTGTCCCCTGACCTATTTGAATAGCCAATAAGAGGGGTGGAAGTTACAGAGGCAGTATTAGGATATGGGAGGGGAGGGAGCAGCATAAGTGTATTTCAGCATGCAGGCTGGGGAGGAAGAAGAGAAGCAACTGAGGGCCCTAGCCTTGATAGGGAAATAAAGCCATCCAGGCTCCTTTTTACCTTGTATCTCCACAAGCAAGGGGTTTAAAGACAGGATAAATGAGAGATGCTTACCCTCTGTAAAGAAATGGAGTTAAAGTGAAGGAGGAGGCTCCTTGCTTGGAAGCAATTATCAGGCATATTGGGAGATGAAGGGGGATGTCCTGTAAGTTCCCAAGTAGGGAGATCAGGGAAAAGAAGAGCTATGTAACTCCTTGTGCCCCCTGCAGCTGAAATAGTGGATTTGATATTCATGAATATTCTTCACATTTTCGGATAGCGTTCTTCTGAATACCCAAATTATATTCATTACTGAAATTGTACTCATTCAGGTATTCTGGATCAGTTACTTCATTTGTTTTGGTATTTCAGCTATTTGAGTCAGTCATTTCAGTTACTTCGTTTTGGCTACTAGGCATGGCTAACACTGCTACGAGTGCTAAAGCAAAGTCACCTAAATACCAAAATGACCAACTCAAATAACTGAGGCAAATGAAATAACCAAACCAAAATAGCCAAAACTGAGTATCTGACAAAGCAGAAGTGAATTGTATCGACTCTGTAGGACCCACAATGAAGTGGGCAATTTTCATCATCATCCTCACAATTTATTTATATCCCGCACTCTCCCAACCCAAGTTGGCTTGAGGC
>QEPC01005362.1:1110005-1128833 GCA_003113815.1 Sphenodon punctatus | reverse complement strand
GGGGGGAGGGGGAGGAGGAAAGCTGGCACCCGCTCCACCGGCTTCAGAACTTCCACCACATACCTCCAGCTCACCTTCACCGAGTCTCAGGGCTGGCCACCACTGTGGATGTGCATGGGGCATGTGCAACTGCGCACAGGATCCACAGACCATGGGTTCGGGGCCGCTGACTTAATGAGGCCTGGAATTCAATCTGTAAGAAACCTGTAATTTTGTTGGATATGGTGTCTCCCATGCCTCGCAGTTTCCTGGTTGGTGTTCAAGGTAAATATTTATTTTAGTCTGAGGACTGACGAGGGCTGGTTTGGAAAAGCCATTCCTCTTTTGCAGAAAAGTTCTGCATAATCAGAATGGCTTACCAAAATTCTGGTTGGAATTTCCACAAAAATAACTTTTTGGTCAGAATTCTAACCAGTCACATTTGCACATGCACAGAATCATGGCCACCATTTTGTGCATGTGCAAAGGGCCTTTTGCATGTGCAAAGGGCCAGATGCAGCGGAATTGGAAATGGACAGAAAGTTTGATTTGAGCCCTAGGACTGACCCTGACTATTCTATCAGGGTTATAGTTTGCCTTAACCTGCCCTTGTTCCAAGCCCAGAAACCGGTTGTAGAATGGTGTGAATTGAGAGTATCTCAACTAGAGAGAAAAGAACAAGACTGAAGCCCTTCTCTCTCTTCGCTAGGTTAAAGGCTTGGCTTATTTCTCGACAGTTTAGCAGCCCTGTGGCTTAGGACATGTCTGTAGGTTTGATAAATCTCTTTTATTGACTCGCTGAGCATAACTCAACTTTGAGTATCCTGCAGGTCTCGCAGCACCACTAATTATTGGTTTCTCCAATGAAGACTTCCCCATGCCGCACACTTAAATGAGCTTGTTGTGACTCAAATACTGCAGAGAGAATCATTAAACATCTTGGTACAAAAATATTTACAGATGGGCCTCAGCTTGGAACCATCGCTGAATTCATCCAAGAGACTGGCTATGTTCTGATTGGGGGGGTTGAGTTCATTCTTGTCTCTAGTAAAACTGAATTGCTCTTACTGCTGTGATTTATATTACAGTTATTTCTGTACATGTTTGTTAATGTCTCTGGCATCAGAGATACTTTGTAACTTAACCCAAAGAAAGATTGAATCCATACATAAATGACTGGACTCTCTACTATTAAATTTTCAAACAGTATGCTAGAAGATTCACTTATAGGTCCACCAGAACAAAATGCATTTTGATGGCAAAAGTCTGGTCATGGGTTAACTACAGTGAAAAATGATTTTCTCTGAAGAGCTTTGAGATATTTTCTGAGCATACATACAGGGGTGGGGACAAATTCTGTTCTCAGTTAAACCTAAACAATTTCAGTTTTATCCTTCTGGGGTTTAAATGGGGCCATAATTTGCTCCATGATTTTTAGATGTCAGTAGCCTTTTTTGTTGTTGTTTAAGTGTGAGGTCCAGTCATCAATATGATCTGGCTGAATATGGGTCTGATAGAACTTCTGCATTATTAAAAATCCGATACTGAGAGAACCGAGAACCAATAGGAGAATCGGTAGACAGAGATCTGATACCGATAAAACCGAGAACCGAGATTTTGCCAGAAGTCCCGCCCTTAGTCTTGCCTCCTGTTTCCCCCTCTGTAATCCCACTCCCAGCCCTCATCCTGTCCTTGCACCCCAAGCTCCACATCCACACCACAACCTGGATGCCTCTCATGCCGCAATTTCTTTTTTAAAAGATAATCTGGACAAAGATTAAGGGTGCAAGTCTCACCATTTCAAGTCAATGAGAGCTGAGCTATTGAATTTATTGAGAACAGGATCACACCCAAAGCAGCTACAAAAATTCCCAATCTGAGCTTTGCCAACTGCAATTCAAGTGGAATGACACTGTTACACATCTGCTGCATCTTGTGCTATCATCACGCTTCCAGACATGCCATTTGGGGCAATGCTGATCAGCATCTGGCATTTGGTAAAAAAGAGGTTCAATAAAACATAACAGCTGCAATGGATTTTATGGTTTTATCTCAAGGGAGATCTCATCTTAAAACAACTACAGGTATTTGGCTTTTTGCTTTCTTTCAGCATCCACATGAAGCTAACTAACCTTTAAGTGAGACCCAAACTGGAGATAAAAGCTTTGCTTAGCACTTGTGTAAATAGGCCAACAGCTTTGCGAGCTGCTCTGCGAGCAGGAGGGGGCAGGTAGACAAATGGTGAAATAAATGAATAAATAAATAAATAATTTCCAGAGATGAAGATATTTTTGCACAATGGTCCTGGATGGAGGGTATCAGCAGGAGTTAGGTGAGGGGAGTGAGAAGTCAGGGAGGGCAGAGCAGAAGAGGTGGGTCTTGTGGAGGGATCTGAAGGTACGAAGGGAGGGGGCGAGGCAGATGTGGGCAGGGAGAGAGTTCCAGGAGGGGGCAGCTAGGGAGAAGGGACGAAGGCGGTTAGGGGAGCAAGGGAAGCGTGGGAGGGCGAGATCGGGGACACAGTGCATTGCAATAGTCCAGTCTAGAGGTGATAAAAGCATGGATGATGGTGGCCAAGTTAGAGTTCGAAACATACGGCCGCAGCCGTCGCACCAGATGTAACTGGCAAAAGACTCTCCTCGCCACCGCTGCCACCTGGGAATCCAGGCGGAGCTGCGAACCGAGAAGCACCCCCAGACTACGGACCTGAGTAGCTAGAGGAGGGCAGACCCTGTCAACAACGGGAGCCACCACACTTCCCGCCTTACCCACCAATATCACCTCTGTCTTGTTGGGATTCAGTCTCAGACGGCTCGCCCTCATCCAGTCCCCCACAGCCGCCAAACACCGGGTAAGCACCGAGACTGTCGGGTCTGAGTCTCCAGAAACAGTCCCAACTCTTAGCAATGGCCTAATGATGCCTCTCTTTGTATCTTAGAAACTGTGACTGATGGGCAGAGTCTTATCTGAAGTTTTTCCAAGCTGGAGTGGCCTGGGCTTTGTCTGCCTGGTAAATTAGCTGCCTTAGTGGCTAATTGGCAAGGAGCACAGGTGCAAAAGAAATTGTAGTTGACTGATGGAGGTACAGCCATTTTGGGTTGATACTGCATCTCCCTCAACTGGCCTTTGCACTGAGGTTCTGTTTGCGCTAATAAAGCAGGTGAGATAAGGCAGAATGCTTGCTTAGCTAAATGCTAGACTCTTCCTATCTCTGACAAGGTTGTTCGACATTACGAGGAAACCATCAGGGAGGGGAACTCTCAGGCTGAAGTGGCTCCAACACACGAGGAGGACGGGTCATACTCTGGGCCTACTGTTCTGCACCGACCTTGAGGCAGGGGAGCCGATGGTGAGGAGCGTAGTTGGTTCACCCGTGCCATGGTTGGGTCATTACCTCCTGCAGACTTTCATCCTGGTGCGCCTACCTGACACCGGAGGGGTGCAGGACCAATTGGGATGGTCCACCCTCAGAGGCCCTCCTCAAACAGAGAAGATGCTGCTAATCCCACTCATTATCTGGTCAACAGTGGGGTCTTGAAGAGTACAGAAGTGGCAGGATCTGGGTGGAGTTACCAGGTCTGAACTCTAGCACAAATTAAGCCCTGGTGTACTTGTATGAGTGTGTGTGCATTAATCAGACATGCTGTTTGTGTAAAACCATGCAGCTCAATCCCATTCTCTACTTTCAGGGTTTTCCAGGAATGTGAACATTTTCTTCAGACTATCAAATGATCTAAAACACTGTGTTCGGTACATCACGTCACTAGCTGCCAGCATAGCCCACTCACTGTGTTCTAAGGCTTTATTTATGCTCTTTTATATGTGAAAGCAAACTCTTTTTTTCTCTTGAATTTCAAATACACAGCAGGAAACTCTGAAGTGAAAAAGAAATAACAACTTATCCTAAAATCCCGGTTTACATTCCCAGGGCAGGAACAGCAAGTCTGTGAGAAACACTCAGGCAGGATACTCACTCTCACCATCTCTTTCCTCCCGTACATCCACACCCTCCCTCAAAATCAGAGTAGGTCTTGGATTTAGGGCAACAGTTGGATATAGGGCAATAGTTCCCAAACTGTAGGACCCTGGTGGTTCATGAGCTATAGTAAGTGGTCTGCAGAACTGGCCATGGCTTCAGCAAATTGGACTATAGCTGTGGCTGAGGATGTAACTGTCTCTAACTCTAGCTCAGAGTTGGGGGAAACTCATGCCTTGGGGCCAGATGTGGCCTTTGGTTCATTTTTGTTCAGCCCCTTTCTAGTTCCTGAATTGGACTACGAGTCCACTTCCAACGCCCAAGCACTAGGGCTTGGCGAACAGAACGCGGTTTGGATGTTCGGGTTCGATGGTTTGGTTCAGCCGAGTTCGGTTTGGCTGAACATTCAAACATAGCGAAACCGAAACGAAATCGAAACCTAATTTTGGGCCCTGGANGGTTTGGCTGAACATTCAAACATAGCGAAACCGAAACGAAATCGAAACCTAATTTTGGGCCCTGGAAAGACATTTTGCCCACCCCCAAATTCATCTGAACATGACCGAACTGTTCGGTTGTTCGGTCCAGACGTCTGAACAGATCGAGTTCGGGCCGAACTCCGAACATCCGAACTGCGTTTGTCCATCCCTACCAAGCACTGAGAGACTGAGCTCAAGGAAAGCGAACAGAGATGAGGGCATGCATACAATAGGGGACTGATCCTTGGCACAGATCAATGACCTTGGCCCTCCTTCTGAGCATACCCCTGAGGCACCCCACTCCCAACTTCTATGCAGCACTTGGAGCTTGTACTAAGTGGCCCCTGGAAGGGAAAATGTCCCCCACACCTGCTTTAGCTACTCATTTCCACAGATTTATCATTACATCTGGGAACATCCCACTGGTTTCATTAGGGCAGTGCTGAAATGGCTGGTTTCAAAAGGTAACCTGGTATAGCTATCTCAGCAAAGGTTGCAAGTACAAAGGCAGTTTTGAACTGGTGCATGAAACCTTCTAACACACAATACAGAGTTTCACAGGAGGTGGTGGAGTCGCTTACTTGGAACTGGTGGTACCTCACATAGAGTACTGTGTTCCGTTTGGGGCAATGGTTGGCCGAGGATGCAGCCTGGAGCAGCCCTTTTCTGAGGCTGCATCATATAGCAGCCAGCTGCCCGCCCCACAGCAGAGGGAATATCTGGCAGCTGCCAGGCACACAATGCACCGCATTGTGTGGTAAGGCTGCCCAGGGTGCATTAGGTATCTCCTGTGGCTGCACCTTAAGAGGGGAGAAAAAAGGCATTTGGAAATATCTAAAAGAATGTCCCAAAATGATGGTGAACATTAGAGGTGTGCACCAGAGGCCCATGTTGTGTTTGTTTTTGTTATTTAAATCTATTGTATTTGTTTTCCTAAATATCAAATTGTCGTTTTCGTTTTCCATTGGTTTCAATGGAAAACACATTTTCGGTGGTACCTTTTTTGTTTTTCACTATATTTGGCTGAAGCATAGAGTGATTATACCTCCAATAGAAGGCATTATGTGTACCAAAGTCCAAAAAGATTGGATAAAGGAATTCAATTTTAGAAGCAGTTGAATTAATTTATTTTGCAAAAATCTTCATATACATTCTTAGGTGTAACTTCTTTTCCTCACATTTAATGTAGATGAAACTATGCACATTTATACCCCTGTCCATATTCACTATCTCTGCCAACTTTCAGAAGGATTGGATAAAGGGTCCTGGTGGTATAAGCAATTAACTTATAAATGTATGTCTGACTGTAACATCTTTGTAGTCCAACCAGCGTACATGACATTTGGCAGGGCTGTATATCACACTTTTATGATGATCCCTGCCAAATATCAGAAAGATGTGATAAAGGATCCCACTTTTATATGCCTGTACAGAATATGTGGAGGAAGAGCCTATGCCAGGGATTCTCTTACATCTCACTGTGGTATAAGATTGGTTTGTGATGCCAAATGGCCAGCAGAAATGTCAACCAAATAGCCTCATTTTTGCTGTGACCATCCCAACATCTCTCCCCCGCTTGTTACTGGGAAGTCATAAGCATCTGTTTAGGAAAGAGCCAATAGAGAGTCTCTTATGTCCTCTGTCACAGTGCTGCAGGATGTGATTGTGATGATAATTAGCCAGCCTGGATGTGTAAACTATGTCTCCTGATTGCTGGGATGCTATTCCCAAAGTCCCAGTTATGGCCCTTCTATGCCTGACTCAGGGCCGCCCCCTAAGTCCGCCTCAAACCCACTACTGATTGGTCCTGTAAAGCTAGAAGCATGCAGTAATTGGCCAGTGAATGTGTCTGTCAGTCTTTTGGGTTGGTCCACATCCTCCCTCTGCCTGCTATGCCAGGTGCCTGCCTCTGACTGGCACTGCATGTGCTGCTATTTATCTGAATAATGGTCTTCAAGGGGACAACTTCAATTGCTTATACAATTGGGTCCCTTTATCAAATTGTCCTGTAGTTTGGCAGATATGACAGGGAAGGTATGTGATACATTCCTGCCTAATATTTTGTAAACAGGATGGAATATACAAATGTTAAAGCTGGAAATGTATTTTCAAGTTAATGTCTTATACCATCAGGACCCTTCATACATTCTTTCTGAGAACTGGCAGCTGTGTTACACTTGTGGAGGGACATGATATTCACAGGTTTCATGCAAATTGGATGGAAGATATCTAGGTGTAGCCATGAATGTGTACGGAGCATTTCTTAAAATCCCAACATGCAATTGCTTCTAGAATTGATTTCCTTTATCGAATTGTTTTGAGAATTGGTACACATAGTGACCTCCATTGGGGGTATAAGCACCCCACATTTCATCACAATTGAATAAGAAACAAAAACGTTATAGCCAAAAATACATTTTTCAGTTTTTTCCCTTTATTTCAAAAACAAAATGTCTTTTTCATTTCTATTTTTGTTATTATTTTCATTTTCGTTATTGCAATACCAAAATGACAGCTTTAATTATTGTAACAACAAAAACGACATGCACACCCCTAGTGAACCTTTAGTTTCCGCTGTTGCAGAGGAAAGAAAAAGAGGGAATGGGCTTAAATTGCAGGAAGGTCGATTTCAGTTAGTTCTTAAGAAAATCTTCCTCACTACAAGAACTGTCAGGCAATGGAATAAGTTGTCCAGGGAGGTTGTGGAATCACCTTCTTTGGAGGTTTCCAAAACCCGGCTGGACCAGCATCTGTCTGTGATGCTGGAGGCAGAGGACATCCTGCCTTGGAGCAGGGGGGTTAGACCAGATGATCCTTGATGTACCTTCCAAGCCTAAAATTCTATGATTAATGAACAGAGTGTGCAATTATTCCCTACCGCGTTTGCAAGGTGCAGCGTGAGCACAAGGTGTGCATGCTGCCCATGATATGTACGTGCTGGGCATGAGGTGCACAAGGCTTGTGCACTGCATGCACAACTTTTGCATGTGTGCACCTTGTGTACGGTGCGTGCACGAGACATAGATTGGGCCTACTGACGGTGCAGCTACAAAAGCTGCTTGACAAAGCACTACTTGTCGGCTTTCCTGTAGATAGTAGGATTTGCCATGTTAGTCCCAAATAAAAGCAATAGAGACAAAGTAGTAAAGTGATACCTTTTATTGGACCACTATAGTTGATGGAGCAAGCTTTTGGACCCCAGACCTGCTTGACGGAGGACCCTAGGAGGTCCGAAAGCTTGCAGACCTCCACCAACTGGAGTTGGTCCAATAAAAGATATCGCTTTATAGTATTTTGTCTCTATTGCCTATATTTGGGGCCAACACGGCAAACCCTACTTTGTCTTCCTATAGAGCTGCTATTGTAGTTGTGTCCTCTGGCAGCATCCTGAAATAGCAGGCTCAGGGCTTGACCAGCGCTGCATGGGTTTCATTTCCAGAGCCGCCCTGAGCCACCTCAAAATTAGGCTTATGGACAGCATCCCCCTGTTGTCAAATGTAAATCATGAAAGCATTCAAAGCAGAGCAACATGCCTGAGCTGTAGAAACAGGAAAACCAATCAGTTAGAGCATTTACCAGCTAGAGTGGGCATTTGTTTATGGATAAATGTAACAGGCTAGCACATTAGCATTATAGTCTTCCATGAAGACAAATATGCCCTGCTAACTCGGCTTAGCAGGGGTTTGACATGCAATAAAGGGATTAATCCTGAGGGCTCTGATCAAGTTTAACTCACTCTTTATGCAGAAAAAAATTTCATTCAAATCTAGAGGTGTTTAGAGTTCAGTTATTGTGTTGGTCCCGAGAATGAGACAGACAAGAGCTAAAGTACTTCTCTCAAGTACTAGTCTGAAGAAGAGCTCTGTGAAACTTGAGAACTTGCAACTAGAGCTGCGTCACGTACAATTAGTACCCACGGGTAATGCCTGCATTTTTAGGCACCCCATTGGGCACCTGACAGGCTACCCAAGGACCCATCAGGTGCCCAATGCCCAAATATGCTATCATTACCCAGAGAAACCGACAAGCCCCAGCCAGGAGTGCTGCAGAATCTGGCTCTGCAGTGCCCCAGTCACGGCGTGTCAGTTTCAAAGGCGGGCCGGAGCTTCCTGCTCTGATCAGCGCTATGGCCTGGAAGTTGCTTTTGAAACTAACAAGCACCAGCCAAGAGCGCGGCAATCCCAGCTGAGACTGGTCACTTTCAAAGGATAGCTGGCAAGGCGGGTCAATTCTTTCTCTGCCCATTTGTCAGGTTGCCCAAATATTAGGGTGCCCGGTTGCAGCGCTACAGAAATTGGGTCAATAAAACATACCCCCTTAATTACAATGGGTGCAATCCTCACTTCATTAAGTCAATGGGAACGTATGAACATAAGAAGTGCCATACTGGGCCAGACCAACAGTCCGTTGTGCCTAGATTTCTGCCACTGACAGTGGCCTATCTCAGTCACTTGGGGAAAGTACCCAACAGGTCATAATGGGGTGATCCATTCCCTGTTATTCACTCCCAGCTCCTGACAGTCAGCGGTTACACCCTCTAACCTACTTATCAAACAGCTATTTGTGAACCTATTCTCCAAGAACTTATCCAATCCTTTTTTAAACCCACCTATGCTACTGGCCTTGACCACCTCTTCTGGCAACGAGTTTCACAAGTTAATGGTGCGTTGAGTGAAAAAAACAACTACAGTATTTTATTTATTTTAAACCTACTGCTAGTTAGTTTCATGGAGAGTCCCCTAGTTCTAGTACTATTGGTGAGAATAAATAACCACCCCCTATTTACTCATTCCACACCACTCATGATTTTATAAACCTTTATCATATTCCCTCTCGGTCATCTCTTCTCCAGCGGTAGATCCCTAACCTATTAAGCCTCTTCCCATACGGAAGCCGTTCCATACCCTTGATCATCTGTGTTGTCTTTTTCCATTTTAATCGTAATGTTTATTGGGTGGCAAACGGACCCAGCACGTGTTTGAGCGCTATGTGTAAGCACTAGCAGCATAAGGATTTGAACACTGTTTTGTCCATGTGTTGGGCTCCTGGTAAACCCAGGCGATGTGAACACAATTCAATTGCTATGACAACTCATGTGTTCCCATGAACACAGCACGAGTGTTACATTACAGATATTGAGTGGCGTGTTTGCATCAACTTGAATTTGATTTTTTCCTGTGTTTTATTGTTGTTTTAAATTGTTGTTGTTTCTATGCTGTAAGCCGCGGCGGGATGCCATGGGCATGAGCGGGCGGCTAAGAAATATAAATAAATAAATAAATAAATAACTTTCGGCTAGCAGATCAATAGAGTACTGTGTTTTCTGGAAGGGACTCGGGTCTGCTCTGGCCATCTCCTTCCTGCCCACCTCTGTCCTCATTCTTTAATGCATTATTTCCCTCAAAGAGAACAAAATAAATAAAAGTTCCATTTGAAAGGGAGGTGTAAGCTGGGTTTTTCATTTGTTTACTATGAAAGCACTACTGAACTTACACCCTGCTGAAATGTTGTTTGCACTTCAGGACAACCCCTGCAAGGGACATTAACACCTACTCTGCAAGACAACTGCACAGAAGAAAGTGCTTTCACAGCTGCTTAGAAATCCCATCTGTCCATTCTGAGGAAAGGTAGGGAGGGGAACACCCATTGTCTCAGTAATTTATTTATTATTTATTTATTTAAGAAACTTTTACCCCACCCATCCTGCCACAGGCAGCAATGGGTAGCTTACAATCAACAATAAAAACACTTAAAATTCTCAAAACAAGGAGGAATTAAAACATCCCTAACCACCCACCACACCCTAACCCATTCCCCCCACCTTACCCATCCTCCCCATCAAAAGCCAAGCGGAACAGCCACGTTTTACAACGTCGTCGAAAAGAGGGGAGATCCAGGGCCAAATGGGCCTCCACTGGCAGGGAGTTCCACAGCCGTGGAGCAGCCACCGAGAAGGCCCTCTCCATCGTGCTTCCCCTGGCAGACTCGGGGGACCTCGAGGAAAGCATCCCCCCCAATGACCGCAGGGGACAATCCAGGACCCAGGGGTGAGGCGGTCCCACAAACAGGTCGAGTCAAAACCATGTAGGGCTTTATAGGGAAGCACCAACACCTTGAATCGGGCCCTGAAGACTATAGGCAGCCAGTGCAGAGACTGAAGAACCGGTGTAATATGTTCCCGGCGGCCCAATCCCACCAGGAGATGGGCCACTGCGTTCTGAACCAGCTGCAGTCTCCAAACCGTCACCATGGGTAGCCCTATGTAGAGCGCGTTACAGTAGTCTAGCCAAGAGGTTATGAAAGCATGGGAGCATGTCTAAACATGGGGCACATTTGAACACAGGGTGCGACCAGTGTCGTGTCAATATCTGAACACAGTTTGAGACATGCTTTAAGGTTATGTTTAAAGATGCCCAATATCCTTTTTGAAATGAGGTGACCAGAACTGAACAAAATACTGATAGTGTGGTTGCATCATAGATTTATATAGTGGATTTATGTAGAGTTTTGCCATGAACTTAAATGGATTCTTGACTGCACCCTTTGTCTCTTGTTTTAACCAAATAAATGTTATAAGCAAATAAGCAAACAATCCTGTCAATGGCGCCAGCAGAATTACATTTGGGGAGGGAGTAGGTGAGGGAGAGCCACTTCACCCTGATCCTTTCTGATGTGTGACCAAGCATTGTGATGTCATGATGGCTCTCAGAAGAGGTGGGACCAGGTGGGAGTGCCACGGTGGTGTAACTGCACTTCTTTGAACTCCTTTCCTGTAGGGGTGAAACGGCAAGCGACAGCTTTTTTTTGTCGGTAACGGCCAATCCGATACCACCTTAATGACACAGCAACCCCCACTGAAGAAGCGGCACTTATTGATATTTCCTGCTGCTATCCACTCAAGCATGTCACCCTTTTCAGCCTTTTTGAAAGTGCTGGAGACTTTTGGGGACTTCTGAGGAACTGTCATAAACTTGAGTGAACTGCTGTAAAATTTCTGAAACAGTCGTAAAGTTCCATGAACTTCCATACACTTCTGTAAACTGTCATAAACTTTGTGGAGGAACTGTTTCAAATGTTGCTAAAACTGTCCTAAATAAATGCCATAAATTACTGTGAACTGCCACAACTTCCATAAACTGCCATAAAATGCTGCAAATTTCTGTAAACTGTCACAAATTGCTGTGACGTATTGTAAATTACCATTGGTTGCCATTGGACCGGTGGCAGACAAGGTGAAAAGTGGCAGCACAAAGCAGGATGGCAAACAATGCTGTCACTTCAGGTCTACTTTCCTGGAGCTCATAAAGACTATACATTTCTTCAGACTCAATTAAATCTTCGCCCAGAGACTCTGGGTCAAAAAATGGAGTCACCAGGTGACGCCCAAAGATGTAGCAACTGCAATCCTGATTGGCAGTTGCTATACTGTGCATGTCTGCAAAAGTGTCTCAAAATTTCACAAAGGCAAAAAGTTTGAGAGCCACTGATTTTAGCATGCAACTAGCTCACGCTGAAGTCAGTGATGTTTTTCAGGAGCAGAGCTAGGTGCGGATTCATCCCCTCACATCATTGAATACTGTTCTTAACAGCATGACCTTTAATCTAATTTTCACAATAGTTTCAGCGGGGCTACTGCATATTCAAGACTTTGCTGTCAGAGAAAGGTATGGCTTGGCTTCTCTCTTCAGCAGCAGACAAACTTGTTTGACTATGGTCATTATTTACAACTTTCAAAATGGCCAGAAATATGTTCAGTGTACCCACCCACCCACCCCCATAATATGGGGTTAAAAAGGAGAAATAAGGCCATGAATCATTGTGCTAATCAGCGAGCATTTCACTTGGTTGCTTTCTTTACCAAGTTTTCTTGGGGCATAATTAGCAAAAGCGGAACATTGTGTTAAAAAGAGGAGAAATTCTTGCACTTCCAAAAGAGACAAAACCTTGACCAGCTGAGGTAGGAGAAGCAGTTGTATAAGGAGTTTGTATCTCGTTTAAAAACTGAGTCTTGTGAATGATATCTGTGCTGATGTAATGGAGTCTAGGGGTGCAATCCTTGGGTCCGCATAGTACGTCCACTTCACCTGCATGAGGCGCACAGCTAGAACGCTCATGCTCAGGCATGCACGTGCACTGCACGTACAGCAAGCCATGCAGGGCAAAGGTGTGACCCATGCCGATGTGACCTCCCTGAACCCACACCAACCCATGGCCTGGGGGATGGAGCAGAAGTGTGTGCGCTCAGGAAGGTCACATCAGCCCAGGTAGTGCCTTTGCCGCACGTGGCTTATGGCACCTGAGCACCTGCCTTTTGGCTGAGCACTGAGCCTGCAGGCAGCTTATGCGGACCCGAGGATTGCACCATTGCAAGAGTGCAGTTCACCATTGCTAATTCAATGGAGTTTTGCCATTGACTTGAGTGATAGAGGATTCTGCACTAAATCTCACTAGAAGACATAGGTGACATATAAGAGTTGGAAGAAGGGGAAGCACAGCCAAAAGTATATGAGGCTAAGGGTGCTGCTAGGCTGCACTTTGCCAAGGTCCGTGTTCACTGCATTTTGCCAATTGCTGTCGAAGGAGGAAACACAGTGAACACAGGTCCCTGGTATGAGCCATGATGACATTCATGAGGTCCTCTTGCTGTCTTTTTTCGACTTGAGATACAAGCTTAACCTGAGCTCTGTTAAGGCATTTTTAAAATAGTTTCCATGGTCCTGCAGGTATTCCACCCATCTAACTGCTCCCCTTAATTTATTTCTAAATAGCATCCACATTTCCATGTACAGTGGGATTCACTTAATTTGAAATTGCAGAGATCAAATTTCTGGTTAAGTCAATGAAATATGTTGTTTTCCCAGTCCAAGATCCTACAAATGCAGGATCTCGGACTGGGAATCTTCTTGAACTGGATGTAGGATATTCTTGAACTGGATAAGTCAAATTCCATACCCTGATCATCTGAATTTCTAATTCACCCTTGGTAGTTTTCATACTTCTAGCATTTGTAAATACTTACTCTTCTTTCCACTGGGCAGTTGCCTGCCATTGCACTTAATAATCCAAGACCCTTTCCGAACTCCAATCTTAATCGCTGGCTCAGCTGCTCTAGTTTAACACAGAAAGGCATGAGCCTAGGGTGGCCACACCTCCCCTTTAAAAGAGGATGCTTATGAAAAATACATGTTGCAGGGTGTTCCAGTGCAGCCCTGCCCCATGTATTTTCCATAAATGTCATCTTTTAAAGGGGGTGGTATGACCACCCTATATGAGCCAGAGCCAATGTCATAAAGAAACAGGACAAGGGGCTCTATCATCCCTTTCTAATGTGGTTCTGTCCGCTTTGGTGTATTGTGATTGATTTTATTTATTTTAATTTTATTTTATTTATTTGTTTTACTAGTTTTATACTCCGTCCCCTCCTGCTCATTTAGAGCTGAAATGGGTACTAAATTTAGTACGCTTGGCATAATATACACATTTTCAGGTAAAGTTGATTTTCCAGGACAGAAAACCAATAAACAAGTGTCTTAAGATGTTAAATCATGTAAATAAAGTTTTAAAAACAAAATGGCCGAGACGTTGTTTTCTGGGACCAGAAGTTGCAAAAAAATGAATGGAAGTTGACAAAAATCTGATAATTCAATGTTGGGAATAGGTACGGCGATGAAAAAGTTAAAAAAATTGGTACCAGAAGTCAACATTCCGGAACCAGAAGTCAGCATTTCGGGTCACCGGGTACCCAAACCCATTCACAATTAGGTACACATTACTCCTTGATGTTGTCAGATTGATTCAGGTACCAGAAATTCAACAGGTATACCTGACTTTGCATGTACCTGTTTCAGCTCTAATTGTGATATCATAATGCTCTGGAGGGGAAGGGAGAAACTTGGGAGAGGTGGGAACCATACGCATCCGCAATCTCGCCTGATTTTATAGTCCCGAAGGCAATGAACTTACTCATGTGCAAACAGCCCAGACCTTTCAGTGATGAATGAGCCACAAAATATTTCCAATTCAATGTGCTGAAGTTTAAATACTCTCAAAGGTGTTGCACACCGATTCATAGTCTTGCAGACTACATTACAGGTTAGGAACATATATTTAGAGGTTTAGTCAAACTCTATATTTGTACTTTATTTATTTCAATTTGTATCCTGCCCTTCCCTGAAGACTCAGGGCATCTTACAGCATAAAAACATGCAGAAATATATTATATATATATAAAACATAGTAAAAATATCAAACTATAAAAAACCCAATTAAAACCACTCCCATCCCACTCCTGGAACTCTATTCTCTCCAGTTAAAAGGTTGGCCAAATAAATAGGTCTTACATTGCCTTCAGAAAACGGTCAGGCTCAAGAGCAAATGACTCCACAGTCCTTCAGGCTGACCACCCAACCATATCACAAACTTTCCCAGACTTCCTGGTTTCAACAAGAAGGGCTACCCTTATGATAAATGTTTGCACTGAATCAGTGCAAACATTTATAAGGGTAGCCCTTCTTATTGTATTTTTGCTGCTTCTGTTTTTGGCTCAAATCATGAAGCATGGCAGGCTGTGCAAAAATTAAATTGAAAAACCTGATTAAACTTTCCTACATCCTAAGGGGGGAAAAATACTGGCCTTGTAGTCAATATAGTTCCTATTATAGAGTCTAGCTTACGTTTGCAGTGCTCCTTACCCTCACTGCATATATTTCACTGCTAAAAGCAGTCTGGTTAATGTCAACTATGTCCATTTCCACCTTCAGAGATGAGGAGTTTATTGCAGGAGCTGGAAGCTTGGAGTATTTCAGGGGAAATATATGAGGAGATAGTCTTTATGCATTTTCCTTTCTTAACATAAACCGTAGCATTCTGCATAATAAAACGGAAGACCATACGCATAAATTACTCTGAAGAGTTCTTCAACAATAAGGATAAAAATCACCCTAAAGGAGAGAGTAAATTATATGAGAATTACAGAATGAAATTTGTGGACTTGGAAATTCTTCCTGACAGCAGTGTACAAAAGCACCAAGGATTATGGGGGCCTTTCACTCCAGGTTTAATAGCTCTACACCCAGCGCTGCTAGGGGAAGTTGTGGGGCATTACTGTCGAATGGCTCTTTGGATGCCCATGGGTAAAATGCCCAGATTTTGAAAATTCCAAAGCGGAACACATGTGCTCTGCCCTTGATTTACATAAATATATAGCAATTAACACAGACTAACAAATTAGATAAGTTGTGCGCATTTAAAATACCCCATTGCCTAACTCTGAGGCTAGGCTGGGGCAAAGCGTTTATTTATTTAAAAAGCAAACAGGAAATAGTTCGGTCTCTCTCTCACAAGTGTACGGTCACACACATTCACACAGTCCCACATACATATCCTTTCTCTTATACATTCTCATCCACCAGGAGTGGAGCAATGGGCAGTGGAGGACCTAGCTCTCGTACCCCCTGGCACCGACCCAGCTCTTGTACCACCTGGCTGCATCACCCGAGGCCCACCCCTTGTACCACTTCACTGTGGTCGCCAGACTCTTGCATTGCCCAGACGTGCTGCCGGAGGCCTGCTACGCTGCCTAGAGGCAGGACATTTAAATGGAGCCAGCATGATGGAGCAGCTCCTGGCATGACTGTGCCACCTAAAATGGAATATCTGTAGGACTGAGATGAGAGCAAGTGTTTCTGTTCCAGAGGGAAATACCGACCTTTGGGGAGTGCTTGTGAGTGTCTGTCTGGCAGTTACTTTCGGGTGACTCCACACTTCTGCCATTTTTGGGTCATTTGTGTCACTTTCTGGGACTTTTTTTGCTCACTTTCCGGGAATCTTACAACAGTTTTACAGTAGTTTTACACAGCAGTTTTATGGTAATTTCCACCACTTCTCAACAAGTTTCCTGCATGTGATGCACACATGGGGCTTGGGACTGGCCCATAGCAACTAAAAAGCTGGCAACTAAAAGCCGGTAAGTTTCTATGTCACGCAGATCTTGGTGGATGACCTGCTTCCAACAGAAGCAGCACTCATTGGGATTTCTCATTTCAGGCCTAAATACTGGGTCAACTTCCCTAGGGGAGCTGAGGTGGGGAATCTCAGTCTAGTTCCCACTGGGTACCAGAAATGGGCCTGGGTTACAACCCTAGTCTTGAATTTCATTGGTCAGACCTGTTCATGGGATACGGTGATAGGCCCAAACAACCCCTGCAATGGAATGGACTCCAGGATTGGTCTCAAACCTTCCTTGTGTTGCACAGTGCACGAGCCTACGTTTCTCCTCTTGCAGTTTTTACCCCAACTCTTCCATTTCGGCCTACGGGAGTTTCAGGCTCAAAACCACGAGAGGTAGCAATCCTAACCTAGATCCATCCCTGTTCTCTAGGAGTCTATATCACAAACCAGCCCCCTCCTGCCCCACAAGTGACAGCCCCAGCTGAGAGATCTGCACAGGCCTGGAGAGAAAACTACCCTCTCACTCCTATAGAAGATGCTTCTATGGCCCTTTCCACACAGACACTCTATCACTCATAAAATGGGTGTTACATTTTATTATACATGTTGCAGGGCACCCACAGAGCACACCTGCAGCCCTGAAACATGTATAATAAAATGTAACACCCATTTTATCAGTTAGAGAGTGAGTGAAAAGGGTCTATGGCCCCTGTACAGGACCCACGTGGGGTGGGGCGGGGCTGATCTTCTGCTCATAACTCATGAGTGCGCTAAGGAGCTCAGGGCTTCTAGTTCACCCTCTTCTCTAAGCACTAAGGCCACTTTTAAACGAGGTGTTAGAAACGCCTCCTGAACCCTGCATTCAGAGGAAAGCAGCGTGGGGAGTGTTTACACGCTCCCCGTGCTGCCGGAAGTGAAGTGCTGCCCGTTCTTACTTTGCAGGCTTTCAGAACGCGCTTCTTCAAAGCCCCACGTCTCCAGCCACCACCGCTGCTGAGAACGGGCAGCATGTCATTTACGGTAGCGCGGGAGTGTGTAAACACTCCCCACGCGGCTTTCCTCTGAAAGAGGGGCTGAGGAGGCACTTCTAAGCACCTACTTTAAAAGTGGCCTAATTGCACACATGAGAGAGACTTAAATTTGGTTTTACTTTTTAAAGTACCTCCAAAAGCAACTGATGGGTTTGCTCCAGGATACAACCTCCTCAAATCAGCAGAGCATTTGAGCATAGGGGTCGCTTTCAGCACGTGAGTTGTTTCAAGCAGGTCAACAGCAAGACTCGCAAATGAAAAGTTAAGCACGGTCTTCGACACCTTGCTGAACTGGAGCTTGAAACAACACATTCTATAGCCCTTTGCCCATGTGACAGTGCAGCTGTCTGGCTGGCATAAAGGGGATGATAATCAAGGATGAATCATTGAAACATTTTGGGAAATCCCCTAAATTAAAGAATCCCAAATATACACACTGAGTGAGTGGGTTATTGTGCCTTAAATGAAACAACAGATTGTTGGACACATAATTTAAAAAGGTTTAATTACAATGGCACACATTTAAAAATACCTCCATTACATGCTCTGCTTGATTATCCCAGATGCCTTGGGTTTTAATGGCCTCAGCTTTTCTTCCATATAAGAGCTCCCTATTAAATTAAATGTAAACCCATGTGAGGTCACTGGCTGAATGTTTACTGTCAGATCCAAAGGTTAGTTCCAAAAAAGGCAGTTTCTATTATTGTTTAGTATTTGTGTTGCTGCAATACTTTAGGCTCCTGTTGCGGATCAGGCTATTTTGTACAATGAAATGGCGACCCCTCACCTAATGATATGCCAGTCTCAGCATGGGGTGTGGGAGGATAGAATGGACCCGGCCTCATCCTAAGTATGAGGTGTGGGGGGAAGGGGCAATCTCTTCAATTTCAAATCCCACTAATCTCCTAAGGGGACTGCCCCAGGACCACTGTGTACCCCACTGTCAGGGACCCAGCAGACAGATTCTTAGTTGGAGCGAGGAACAGGCTAAGCCAGAGCTAGTGCCAAGGTCAGGAACAGACACTGGGTCAGGATCCAGGTAATCACAAAGATCGCAACTAGGCAGGGCCAGAAGGCCAGGACCAAGGAAGGTTCAAGCAGTGAGGACTGAGAGGCAAAGACCAAAGCAGGATCTGGTACATACGTACAAGGTCTGGATCTAGCCAACAAGCCATCATATTGCAAACAACTTTCTGTTCCTTGCTGGAACCTTATATGGCCAAGGGCTGCCAATGAGAAGTCAAGCTGGGCCTATAGGACACCACCTGGTTCCCTCAACAGAATTGTGTTCACTAGGGGTGGGAAACCGGTAGAATCCGGTATCCGATAATGCCGGTACCGGGCGTACCGGCATTATCGGATTCGACCCGGTAATCCGGACCGGGTACCGGATTCCGGGGTACCGGATTTTTTT
>QEPC01005362.1:1098408-1109308 GCA_003113815.1 Sphenodon punctatus | reverse complement strand
AGGGGGAGGGAATTAATTTATTTCATTGGTTTCAATGGGGACACAGCGCCCCATTGAAACCAATGAAATAAATCCGGTACCGGCATACCGGATTTAATCCGGGAATCCGGTTTTCGCAGAACCGGTAACCGGTAAATCCGGTAGCCGGTAATGGGCCCGGGGTCCCACCACTAGTGTTCACTACGTTTTCCCTACTGCTGCCAATGGGGAAAATTCTGTGAACATGGGTCCTTCAGCTTAGGCTTCTGAGGGGTAGGGCCAAGTTTGTAGGGATGGGCGAACATGGTTCAGAAGTTCAGACCGAACTCGACCGGTTCAGTCGACCGAACCAAACTTCCAAACCAAACTCGATTTTCGAATCGAAACAAATTTCCGAACTCGGCTCTGTTTGCCCATCCCTAAAAGATAATATTCCATTTAGTTCAATGGGGTTTGAATTTCCGAACTTTGTTCGGAAGTTCGGAGTTCAGACCGAACTCAAATAGTTCAGTCGACCGAAAAGAAATGAATTTCTGAACTGAACCAAACCAAACCAAACCAAATTTCCGAACTCAGTTCTGTTCGCCCATCCCTACAAGTTTGGGTGGTCCTTTGGTTACGGCACCAGTCTCAATACCCTGTGGACTGAGGTACAAGTCAGATTCACTGGATGGCCTTGGGCAAGACACTCTCCTCCATTCCCCATGTGTAAAATCTTGGGACTAATAATGACCTGCCTCACATGGTTGTTGTGAGGGTGAGCTAGGTAACAATTGTAAAGTGCTATATAATTAATAATTACATTGCTGAGGTTGCTATTCATATTTTGTGCCACCATGAATAATTTTCAACAGCCCGTTGCATCCCTCTCTTCCACTTTTGCCAGCCTTCTCCTCACCACTAAAGCTGAATCAGGTGCCTGTAAAAATGGATATACTCGTTGGAATTCCAATATCTGAACCAACGAGCACTTCCAGTGCAGTTCTTGGGGCTTTGCAGGTGCATACGCACACATCCAGGGCCTGGCTGGCCTCCTTAGGCCTCAGCATAGGCATCTATGGACCAGATATCTCCTGCCATGCCCCCTGATCATAGATCGGCACTGCTGGACTGCCTCTGCTCCCACCTGCCACTGCCGCCCGCCCCCTCATGGGACGCAGATAAGTGGGGGATATGCTACCCATGGGTGCCCCACTGATATGTGGAACCCCTGCTGGTATGTGTGCAGGTACCCAGTGGGTGTCCAAATGCCTGCAATACACCCACAGGTATCCACCATATGTTTCAGCTCCACCCACCACGTTTTCCTCAATCCAACAGCAGGTGGGTTTGAGTTGGTCGTTTTTGTTTTCTCTCATGCCCTGTCCACACTGTATTTAAAGAAGGGTGAATTTTAGAAGCTGTGAAAAGTCAAGATAAATGATCCACTCTTCTGCAACCCTTATTTGCTCAAAACACCACAGTCAGGCTCTCAGATGGCTGGAGAATATCTCAAGTTCGTTGGCCTGTCGGAGAATGTGTGTATTTTTGTTAACCAGAACTCTCTGACATACTCAAAGAGAAAATCAAACAATAAAAAGTAAACTCAATAAAACTTCAGGTGGATTTTGTGCTAGAACTCATCAATGATTGATAACTATTTTTGACTCTCTTTCTCCCTTTTCTCCTCCAGCTTGGCAGGCTCGTGTATATTATTTTAAGCATCCCCCCTTATGTAACATGTCTCCAGCAGCCAAGTTAGAACGAGGTCCGCAGAGCGGCGTGTTGCAGTGCTTTGGGACTGTGGGTGTAGGCCCTCAATCCAAATCCCACACCAGGTTCCAGCAAAGACGGATGAGAACATCAGCGTTCCCACACAAATTGGCTGCAGGAATCATGCTAAGGAGGTCTGGAAATGTGCTGGGGGCCCTCACCCTGGCCTGAAAGGCCTAAACATATTCACAAGGCTGAATCAAATAGTTAATGTTGTATTTATGGATATTATTTGCATTTTCCGTTTCTAAATATCTACAACCAAAACAGATATACACAAGTTCCTTTTTTTTTTTTTAGGTTTGTTGGATTATTCAGTTTTTCAGTTATTTGGATATTTGGGTTTTTTGAATATTACATTTCAGCTATTGAGCATGTGCAGCATCTGAAATTATTATTATTAATAATTTCTAGAGCACTTTCAATATTCAAAGTGTTTGACAAACCTTATCTAGTCCACCAGCACAACCACCCTGGGATGTAGGTCATTATTATTCCCATTTTAACCGTCAAATGCCAATGGGGTAGCCTGGAAGTTGTACAAGAAAATTCATAAGATGTTTTTAGCAACCCGTACTACTTTATGTTCCATGTATTCCCCAAGGATATAAGGCTTGTTGTGTTCCACTGGTTGATCCACCCCCACCCCTCCGCCAGTTGTAGTTTTTAAAGAAAAAATTCAGTGAATACTAGAACATGAATGGGGTACAATGGACTCTCATTTGGAAAGAATGGGGAAATGAAAGCATTATACTCCCAGGATTGTGGGGTCATATTCACCCTAAACACAATGCAGAATTTTCTTTTTTCATAATATGCCCTTGTTACAAAAAAAAAATTCAATACAAGTGCATTGAGGTGGTCAATTATATCCCCAAGTGGAAAACTCTGGTTACCAATATACAACTTTGCTTTATCTTTAGATTCCTTACACAGCAGTTAACCCTTTCATAGTGTGAAGCTTCAATGACAGACTTTTACTTGCAAGCTTGTGATGGAAAAAAAAAAAAAACAATTTGGCTGAAGGGGTCATTTCAACCCCTCCATTAGTTACTAGGGCAGCTGGCTAATGAAATGCAGATGAGCTTCTAATGGCTCCTGAAAGCTCTTAAAATGAGCTCCCGCTCTTACAATGCAGACAAGCTGTCTGCATGGTGAGTTACTACCCACTTTATCTTTGCTTATGAATGGTGAGAATATTGGGATGATAACACTTGTTGTTATCACCTAGATGTTATCTCATTTACATATAAATGTGCTGTCCCTGACCCAAGGAAATCTATTCAAGTCTATTTATTCCTATGTAATGTTCAATACTTACTTGAAGATGTTGTTACTTTTGCAGTTTCTGTACCTCTTATGTCCAAAAATGGGGGGAGGGGTCAATTCAAACTAGTATCATTACTGGTAACAATGGGGGTCTCTAATAACCCCATAGGCTTTCGTGTTGGTTGACCATATATTTCTGCACCAAACACAATAAAATTTGATTTTTTAATGTTTTAAATTGGAGTCATTTTCAAATAGTATTTACTATTTATACTTTTCAACTGTGATTTAACTGGAGTGTATTATACCCCATAAGTAGGTTAATACAGAAGGTTTTAGAGCGTATTAGGGTAAAAGATGGGGGAACGGAGGCTGAAAGAGAGTGACTTACCCAAGGCCATCCAGTGAGTTTATGGATGAAAATTAAACCCCAATAATTGAACAACTTAATAATTCAATGTCCAATCAATCAAAAAAGAAAAAGAACAAATAGCCATACCAAAATAACCAAAATAGATATCAGATGAAGATAGATCCAATAAAAATTGGATGAAATAATCGGATATGGTATTCACCACGGATATTTGCCCGTGGTCATCCGGGGGTGCCCTCCTGGAAGTCCCGCATTACCGACGGATTTGGACGGACAGGAGGACATTCTTGGCAGCTGTAAATCTTCTCGCCTTGTAAGAACTGGCTTTTCCGCCAGACATTTGGCAGGGGAGGAAGGGCGGGTGGGGTGGGTATGTCGGTGTGAAATTGGGGTCTTTCTTTTCTGCACTGTGGGGGTTTTACTGTTTTGTGCATGATTAGAGTTTTAATATGTTTTATATTTTTATATTTATATTGTGTTTTAATTATGAATTTGTGAGCCGCCCCGAGTCGCTTTGTAGCGAGAGGGGCAGGGTAAAAATGTACACATATATTAAAAATAAATAAAATATTCCTTTCAGCTGCAAGGAATTCAGCCTTTAAAAGCCTGAGCCAGTACCTACTGAAAAATTATCCGCTGAGCGCTAATCCTCACCCGTAAGTTCTTTGGGAGTTGGGATGCTGAGTTCAATGAAGGCAGAATACAACCCAGTGATTTCAGTGTGTTTTACAGCATTCCACCCACCCACCCACCTTGCTTGCTTTGTGGATTCACCTTCACATTTTCACAGCCACATCAAGTGAGTAGAGGTCAGGGGCCATCGCACAGCTAGAATCCAACACATTTTGGGTGCAATGGTTCAATTCCCATTGACTTTAATTGTGGAGGATTGCACCCTTATTCACATATTATCATAGCACAGCACAAGCCCCAGGCTGTTAGTGCTAGCCCCTACTGACTAGTCCCAGGCACGTCAATAAGATTCATGCTGGTGCTAAACAGATGAAGGCTTGTATCCTAAATGACATGTTTTCATTGTTAGTATTTGAATTACATCTATGCCAGGAGACATCAAACTTGACTACGTCTCTAATGTGATGGGGCACTCTGGAAAGACAGTGCAAGGGACCATCTAGACTATAAGAAGTGCCATAACTGTGTCAGACCAATGGTCCATCCTCCCCAGCATCCTGTCTCTGGCAGCATCAGCTTCAATTGCTTCAGAAACATTCACGGTAGGCCGTAATGGAGTGATCCATTTTTGGCTATTCACTCCCTGCCCCATCAGTCAGAGGTCTCATTCCCTGATAACAACAAAACAACAAATCTCAGAAACTGAATCAATTTTGTATGAGTTAATTTGACAACAACTAGGGCTGATGTGGCAGCAGCTGTTACCGCGCCGCGATTCCATTCCGCCATTTCGGAATTGCCCGCGCCACACCGCAGCTTTTCTGCGGACATTCCACTAATTCCGCCAACATTCTGCAAGTTGCGGAATAATTGCGGAAACTGTTGGAAAACCGCTGTTCCGCTATTTTGTGGCGCTGCCGGAATGGCGTAAGTAGTGAAAATGTCATGTTTCCGCTATTTTGCGAAGTCTGTGGAAGTAACGAAATGAAATTAATGGAACTGCAGAAGTAGCGGAATGAAACTAGCGGAATGAAAGCCTCTGCCACGCCGTACCACTAATTGCGGAAACGCTGTTTCCGGCGGAAATAGCTACCGCTGTGACACTCCGCTACAGCCCTTACAACCACCTCTCTGAGGGGTCGCTTGTTCTTACAATCCCCTCCAAATGGTTATGCTATGACTCAGCTGAGAGATTAATTACCAGACCAGCCTCATTGGCTGCACAGATTATTGGAGACGGTAATGTTTGAATATTTCTTTGGTTTGATTTTTTAAAAGTTTTCAGACTGAATTTTGAAAACGCCCTGATGAAGGTCGAAACATGTTGGATAAATAATTACTTCTAATTGGTTTGAACACACTTGGATTCAAGCTACATTTATAAGAATTTTGGGACTGTTCTTTGAAGACCAGTAGACATTGTTAGATTATTAGATATATGTTTATGCTTGTTACTCAAATGTACCTATAGTTTTTTATTTAATTAATTAATTAATTTTATTTCCAGCATTTGATATCCCGCCCCCATCCTGCCTCTGGCAGCTCGGGCCCCAACATGTTTGTTTGGCGTCCAGGCCAGATCCTGCCTGGAGTGAGGGCCCTCAGCCTGGCCAGGAACAAAGCGTGACGGCGCAGTGCACTGTCACATTTAAAAATACCTCAATTCTGTTCTTAACATCCATTTCCAACAGTTTGCCTGGCACCAACTTCAGGCCCCCTGGTTTGTAGTCTCCAGGATTGCTTCTGGAGCCGGTTTTAAAAATCGGTGCTACATTCGCTGCCCTCCTGTCCTCAGGTACAGTGGCAGATTTCAGTAAATAGGCTACAAATTACCAACAGTAGGTCTGCAATTTCATACTTGAGTTCCTTCAGAACTCTGGGGTGAATGCCATCTAGCCCTGATGATTTGTTACTATATTTAGTTTTTCAGTTTGCTCTAGGAACAGGGATTCATATAATGTCATTGCTATACACTTCCTGTTACGCATGGGATTTCTATCCACAGATTCCAAAGTACAGTTCGCTGCCTGTAAAATCTTAATCCTGTTTGACTCAATGCTGTCTCAGGGCCACCTCACCACCAGCTTGATCTACTCTGTCATTCCGATATACTTTGTACCCTGGTATTACAGTGTCCCATTGGTTATCCTCATTCCACCAGGTTTCTGAGATTCTGGTTATGTCTAGATCTTCATTCAGTGCCAAATACTCTAATTCTCTCATCTCAATTTTTAGACTTCTAGCATTTGTCTTAAATATATTCTTTTTATTTTTATTCTGCCTGTTATAAGTGACTGTTTCAATCATTTCAATTTGTCTGTTCTGCACTGATTCTCACCTGAGCTCTCTCAGCTTCTGTCTTATCCTCTATATTTGGATATTCAAATTCCTCTGAGTTAACGGCATCATTTGGAGATCCCCAACCCAAACCATGCGCTCATCACTGCCTGTTACCTTTCTCCTGGATTCTAATGTTAAAACTGCACAACCTCCTTTTAAACTAGAATTCAGGGGAAAACACGCAGGTGCCAAGGAGAACATAGCTGAGGTTGAGGCATCTCCAAAGGATGCTGTTGATTCAGGGGAGTTTGAGTATTGTAACACAGAGGATATATTCAATGCATGGGCATTTTAAGATGCTCTTTGCTGCAATATATGAAGAGAATGGTTTTCTGCCACTTAGGACGGGGGTAGATGTTAGGTTGAAACTTTTACCTAATGCTACTAGGTACCAGATCCAGGGATGTTGGCACCCTGTGCAAAGTGGCAGCCTGGAGCTAATTTTTTATTTTTAGTGGAAGAACTAGTTTATGATGTTCATTTAAACATAGGATTCCCTTTGGGAGCTTGTGCTCCCTGTAGCCTCCTCCTATGTTATCCATATAGCGTTAGTTCTAGTTTTCTTTCATGGGCAACGCCTGCTGTGGCCCCCCTCGTAGATTGCTGCAGGTCCACCACAGGCCAGGCCTTCCTGCATTTCAGGCCAGTGGAGGCTGTATTTTGTGCCAAAGTTTCTCACACTTCTTGTTGTTTCATGTTTATTCACAGATCCTGCGTGTTGATGGCCTTTGTATGCCCCCCCCCCACCTCAACACAATAGCCTGAGGCTACAAGTGCCAACTCCGATTGTAGCCTCAGTAACATGATTCACTCTTATTTCCAAATAATACAAGAAGTGATGGGAAGGTAGACATTTTCTACTGTGGAGAATATGAAGGAGAGGAGGAAATGCCAAGTGCTTCAAGTACAACAGAGTAGGCCTGTAAGTTACTACCTGAACATTTAAAATTCCTCTACTTCCTGAAGCAGGTTAAATAAATCTGACCCTGTTCAGTGGAGGACAATGCAATGCCTGTTTCTTGATGCAACCCCAAGCGGTGGTGGGTGGCTCATAAATGATACGGCATGAATCAGAAGCTTCTCCTCGGTACTCTGCTTTGTGCTGCTTCCACAGCAAGCTGGTTTTCAAATGCTAAAATAGCTACTGGCGCCAATGAAAGGCAAGTCATATTATCGGTGAGTAATAAGAACAGACTGTGCTTACTTATGTTACAGTGTGTGTGTCCGCAGGATACTTCAACCCTCCATTCATGCAGGTTTCACCTGAAATTCCTCAGAGTTATGAGACTGGAAGGAGTCTCAAGTCAACTAGTCTAGCCCCCTGCATCGATGCAGGGTTCACCGTACCTAAACTGCTTCAACAGAAACATTCACTGGCAGAGAAAGAGAGATGGTAATAAAAGTGCTGCAGCAAGTAGAGAAAAATAGAGAGATCTGCCACACATAGAGACCAGAGTACAAACCCAAGGCTTACCCACTGCTTCTGCCAGGTCTTCCCCAGCAACTCACGTCCCTCCCAGCCTGCTTGCTGATGCTGTCCTTTCACTCAGCATCTAATTCCCCCGTAACCACGTGGACCAGAGACTTCTCTACTTCTTGAATGTATTGTTGTCTCTCCCAATGATTCCCTCTCCCTTATTTCCTCTCCCTTGTCTCTCCTAAATTGTAAGCCCCTCAGGGTAGCGACCTGTCTCAAATTATGATTGTACAGTGCCAAGTGCTAGTGCTATATAAATAAATAAAGGAGGAGGAAGAATTTTGAATATATGGATTACTTGTGGAATACATTTTGAATATATGGGGATATCAAATTTCATCCCATTTCCAGCACTCCAATTCATGAAGTCATCGAATTCATCCTATTGGATTTTCTGATCCTCCTCTGGATTGACAATTCCTCCCAACTTGGTGTCATCAGCAGATTTCACACTCTTCCTTCCATTACCAAGGTTATTAACAAATATATTGAATAAGATGGGGTCCCTCTTGAGATGCAGCTACCTCCTAGCTTATTCACTATGCATCTCCTCCCAGGTAGTCCTACTAGGACTAAAATGAAAATCTAGCACAAATTCAATTTTTTACAAAATCCAGGCATTCTGATCTGGCAAAACATGAGCCAGAATACGATCAGGTCCACAGTTCACCAAAGATCTGGATTAGTTCTGGTGACACCACTTTGCGCACGTGTGGGGCAGGGAGCAATGCCAGCAACCTGCAGCCAAAACTTCACATGGAGTTCCGCTGTGGCTTACATCCATAGCAGAATTCCATCCAACGTTCCAAAAATGGCATGCAGAAAATCTCTGAAAAGATTAAATGGCTGTTTCAATTCAATTCCAAGTGCTGCAAACTGACCCGCACATTCCCTGCTACTGTTTTCACCCCACCAGCTCTCCACTGGTCCTTTCCTGGACCTCAAAATTCTACAGGCCAGGCATTTAATCCACCTTTCCCTGCTATTCCCATACCTATTTGTGGCAGGGCTAGACCACAAAATGGCGCCTGCTCTGAAGAGGACTATCTAAAATGGTCACCACAGGAAGTGGCTAAGTTTGGGGCGTGGCTAGAAGTATAAATTAAGAGGAAGCAGGAAGTAGAGGACAGTCTGCTCTTGACCACTGAGGAGTACACATTTTCCACGACAAGGAGTTCTATGCTACAAGCTATTGGAGCCTGGTTTTCTAAGGTGGGGTAATGTTTGATGTAAGATTTTTCTGCTACAAAAGAGGTCATATGAAACTTCAGGTCTCTGCTTACCACTAGGCCTTCTACAAAAATTCCAAATTTTAGCTGAAATAGGCCTAAGGGATCAAAAGTTACTAAGAGGGGGGTATACACTCACAGAGCGCATGGTCGTATAAGCGTGTTTTCAATGTGCCACTGTGCACACCAATTTAAATAATCAACTTTTAGAAAAGTTGTGCGGATGGCATTTAGACGCACCACTGCTATTGCAAACCGTAGCTTGCGCATTCTTTTGAAACCTCATTGATAAAACCTCAATATAGGGGTTTTACCAATGTGGTTTCAAAACAATGCATGAGCTGCAGTTTGCAATGGCAATGCATGAGCTGTGGTTTGCAACAAAAATTCCAAAACAGCCTCAGATGAAAATTAACCCAACTTTGTTTTGAGGTATACATTTTAAAAATACTCCTATATTCCTCTGGCCCCATTTGGCATGTAACCTTTTCAGTCTTGTTTAAGCTGTTGAAAAGCATGTGTTTTCATTTCTGTCTGCTCTTTCTGACCACAAAAACAAGAGTGGCCAACCCAAAGGAAGCCATGCCCTCCATTAGAAAGGAGATGAGGAAGGATGAAAGTAAACAAAGTTCATGAGATCCATGCAAATGAGAACAACACATGTTCATACATTTGGTGGTTCAAGCTGGAAGAAGAAATACCAAAGCACCATGCAATGTCTCACATGGAGGAAATCGGAAGATAATGTCCTCAAACTTTCATGAATCTCATATATTTAGCCTCCCCAAAAGACCAGAAATGGATTGAACTCCTCTTAGTTATCACTATCACTCAACTGCATGTTTAGAAAGCCTAACATAAAAGCTGAAAAGAAAATGCTTCAGGATATTACCCAGTGATCATACCTAGGTCAGTGGTCCCAATATTTTTTCCTGCATCATCCCATCTTGAGACTTAAATAAGTTTCTGTGATCCCAGACAGCATCGACAACATGTACTGTGTCCCTGATATCAGCCTACAGTTGAAACAAAATTTCACTGAGGCTTCTTTCTTCAATGGATCTACCTGTTCCGATCTGGTCTGGGGAAACACAAACCAGAATGTGATCTGGTCTGTGATTTGCTGGAGATACGGATGCAGGGCACTGTCACTTTGTGCATCTGTGGGGTGCAAAATGGCAGCACTTTGCAGTTGGAGCTCTGTAGAGTTTCTCCGCAGTTTAAATCCAAAGTGAAATTTCATCTGAGTTTCCAAAAGTGAAACTTTCCACAAAAACAAAATGGCTGCTCTTATTCAGCCCTTCATCTGCAGATGACATGACCCAACATTAGGTCCTGACTCTTAGTTTGAGAACACCTCCGACTTCGATTGTTTATAAAGTCACTCAGAGTGGCCAACGGACACAAATCCCAGAAAGTCCTCCTTTATTGTTGAAGCAAACAGATGCAGCAGGATTTAATACTTGTAAGCGAGGCATTTTATGGGGGGAGAAGGAGGAAACCTTTCTACAAAGCCCAAGATACTTAAAACCTAAAAGATGACCTGCTGTTTCAAGGAGGAATTTCTGGAATCTGGTCAACTGGCATCTCCAATCTAAGGGATATCACTTGAGTGACCAAATGATTTGTAAGACGGGTGCAAGCGAGCCAAATAAAAATCCACCAACTGTGAGGAAACCAGCTTCTTCTCATCCTTATCACTCCTAATCCCCAGGGCATTTAATCCTTTGCTGACCTATGCTCAGGGACCTGTTTTCTCCCCCACTTTCACCAATGGAGAAAACACTGAACACAGGTCCTGCCAATGCTATAAACAAAACACTGAGTTCTCTCCACACCTCTCACTGG
>QEPC01005362.1:1079568-1093701 GCA_003113815.1 Sphenodon punctatus | reverse complement strand
CGGATCTAGTTCACAACTAGTGGCTCTGACAGACCCCAGGACATTCACCGCATCAGCTGGCATCACTTCCTGAAACTTCCCAGAAAGATCGACCAGACAGTGCCTCCATAACCTCGTGCCCGTAGCTTACTGCTTCCAATCCGTTGTCAAAGTTACTCTGGATCTGAGCGATCTTGTCTGCAAAGTAGGTGGCAAACTCCTCACAGCGAGCCTGGGACAAGTCCCCGTCCAGGCGGAGGGAGGCTGGACTGACCAGCCTCCGCACCACCCGGAACAGCTCCGCTGGACACGACTTTGCAGACGCTATGAGGGAAGCAAAAACTCCTTCTTTGCTGTCCTCACAGCCTCAACATAGGACTGCAAGTGGGTCGTATGGAGAAGTCGGTCAGATTCAGAGTGAGTCCGATGCCAGCGGCATGCAAAGGGCTATTCTTTTAAGGAACATACATTGTGTGTGTGTGTGTGTTAAAGTTTGCTATGGGATTGTTGCATTTTCATTATTCTTTTACAGACTGACGTTCTTAGCAGCTTAGCAGTCGCACAATTATCCTGAGGGGTCTTACAGGAAGGAGCAGCCTAAAGCCAACAAGTTGCATTTTGCCTTCAGCAGTCTCATTCCCATCTCATTAGTCACTTTTCCTTGGTGAATGTGAACCCATCTGACAACAAAGGAGGAATATTAGGTGCTCTGGGTTTTTTAAATCCCCTTTATACTTCCATGTTGGAAAGAAGTCATTAGAATTCACAGTAGATTCCCTCATTAAAAGCCTGCACTAGCATACAGAAGAGTCCAGATAACTCAAACTCCCACAATGCGAAGTTCTAGTTATCTCAAATTCCTTTCTCAGACAGCGCTCCATACAAGGCAATGCATTGTAAATCAGATATCTAGAATTTTCATGTTGGAAATTTTGGGTACTTTGAAGCAGAATATGGACTTGTTGGGTGTGATGAAAGCAAAGAAAACAGATGCTCAGTCTCTGAGCATCAGATACCTCTGTCTACTCCATATCACCCTGACAAAGCCCAGTCTTAGCTGAGAGAGCAGTAGAGAGAGCTCTGTGTCTAACTGCTTACTTGCTCCCCTCCCCGCCACCACACCCCCTTACCTCTCTCCCTGTTGGTTGTGGGGAGGGGGAGTTTGCTGCTGTTTGCCTCCCTCAGTCCCAGATTTAAAAGAGCAGAACTTTTCAGCTGGGATGGGAGGAGAGAGGAATAATATAATTAATATTATATTAATATAATATAATACATTGTATTAATATTATATAATAATAATCAAAATACATAAAAATCCCTTTTTAAAAAAACCTGCCCTCAACCCTAAAACAACCCTCACCCAATCGCTATCCTTGCCTGTCAAACGCTTTGCCAAAAAGAAAAGTCTTACATCACCTCTGGAATATGTTCAGGCTTGGACTCTGATGGACCTCCAGGGGAATTAAGTTTTACAACTCTGGGGAACACCCCTCCGTACACCTCAGTTTTACAACGGAGAACTCCCCTCCGTACACCTTCGTCATATGAACAAGATTGGCGGATGGTACCGGGATGCTCCCGGCCAACCATAAGGATCGTGGTGGAGTGTGATAGGAGAGGCGGTCTTTCAGATATGGGAGGCCTAGGTAGAGGCAGTGGTGGCAGCTGTGTTTTGGGAATGTAGCCCTGCTCGATCTCACACACTCATGTGTGTCAGAAGCTTGCACTGCACTCATGCTTTGTTCAGTCTAGCAAAAGCAGCACCAAGAGCCAGGAATTCATGCCTCTGGTGGGGCAGTCCCCTGCACCACTCTGACACTCCTGGGTTAGAGATAGATAGATAAAGGGTGTTGTCATACGTGACAGTGCCAAAGCACCGCCACGGACTTACCCAGTCCGGTGTGGGGTCACTGCCTGGCAACATTGGCCATGGTGCCCAGCTCCCCCGCCACTCCAGAGTAAACCCATGGCACAGTGAGTAAAGTGGATTTTCAAATGTGAAAGTTTGCTTTACTTCTGGTTGACTTCCCCGCGTCACAGCCCTGGCTAGGTGCCATCATAGTCAGGAATGGGACGCATCCCATACAAACATCCGGCAGGCACCAGCTAACATGACAGTGACCCCCTAAAGCCAGTCACCATTAATTTGAAAACACCCAGAGTTTGACTGGTACCTGACACACAGTCGCCACCCTCTGTCTGTGTTGATCCCTCTCTTCTGACAAGTTTACACTTGTATTTTCGTTGTAACGGATTGAATCTTGATTTTCCTCTCACTGTTTTTAAATATTTGAAAACACCAATGATCTTTCTCCTAACAGCATCCTCCCAAATGCTTGTTTCCACTGTATAGTTAAGAAATCACCTATCTTGCATTTTCTCAGTCCACAGTTCTGACTTGTTACTAGGGCTGTAGCGGAATGTCACAGCGGTAGCTATTTCCGCCGGAAATGGTACGGCATGGCAGAGGCTTTCATTCCGCTATTTTTATTCCGCTACTTCCATAGTTCCGCTAATTTCATTCCGCTACTTCCACAGACTTCACAAATAGCGGAAACATGCCATTTTCGCTACTTCTGCCATTCCGTCAGCGCCACAAAATAGCGGAACAGCGGTTTTCCGACAGTTTCCGACACTTTTGCAATTTTTCCGATAGTTTCCGAATTTGCAGAATGCCGACGGAATTAGCGGAATGTCGGCAGAAAACCCACGGTGTGGTGCGGGCAATTCTGAAATGGCGGAATGGAATCGCGGCGTGGTAAAAGCTGCTGCCGCTTCAGCCCTGCTTGTTACATGCCTGAGGAAGGGCTCTGCGTGGCCCAAAATGCTCTCACCATCAGAAGTTGGTCCAATAAAAGCTATTAACTGAACTACTTTCTCTCCCATTTCCTCCTGTTTAAGAAATTCCTAATCCAGATCTTCCCTACACATTGTATTTTCCAAAGCATCCAATCTGGCCTCATTAATGTGACAGATCATAATGTGCTGGCGGGCTTCGTGGAGTAGTTTGCGTCTCCTGAATATTGAGGACTGCTCTGTCACTTCAGAAAGTGAGGGATAAAACAAGGCCTTAGTGTAAACCCCAGCAGGTGTCTTCTTTTTTTAGTTTCAAGTCATGAAAGCCCAAGTGTAGAGTGACTCACTGCTCTTAAAAAAGGGAAAGAGAGAGACTAACAAAAGGAAAGAACAAAATGAAAAACATAAGACTATATATGAGGCACTTCTGCTGGACTTAATCTCTGTGATTATGCAAGACTTGGGTGCATAAGGCAGTGATTTGTGAAACCCTGATCAGTAACGACGTCTCATAAAAGCCTTGAAGATTCAGACAGAAGAAAAGAGCTTAACGTAATAGCTGAGCAAATCCCATAGCCATGTGGTTCATTTTATGTTCGTGAGTAGTGCTATCAAAGGGTGTTTTAAATGAGCAAGGCTGGGCTCCATGGCTGTTGCACGACCGAGCTGTAGAGCAGCCACTCAGGTGCAGTGCGTGGGGAGGGATTCTAATGGGCCGCTCCCAGCGTGGTTACCGTGGCAGCTGCCCCAGACCATAGGGGAGTGGGAAGCACTCTGGGCTGGGCTCTGAAATTGACATGTCCCAGGTGTGAGCGCTGGGAAACCACTCGCAGCCAGTTCCTAGGAGTTGTAAAGGCCGTGTCCCCTGCCCACAGTGCCTATGAGCGGGGGACCTGTCTGCTGGCATGGGTGGCCACCTCAGTTCATATGGGATGGGGATGCGTGGGTGCCCCTTGCCATGAACTATGTGGCTTGCCCTGCAGGGTGCACTCATGATTTCTCAGCAGTGCGCTCTGAGTGACCATGAGGGGGTGCAGAGTGGCTCACGGGAGCGTGCATCCCCCCCAACACCATCTTCAGATGGGCGGTCGGATGAGTTGCTCCTGAGTGGCCCTGCATGGTAGCATCTCATTTAAAAATACCCAAAGTCAATGCCCCTCATGTGCTCTAGGTAGGCATCTTGCTGAACAGGAGCCTTAAGAAGTGCTGTTACACAGACAGAGAAGGGAAAAGATTTCTGCACTGGTAAGACATTAGCATAGGTTCAGAAACCAAAAATGATCATTTAGCTTGGACAGAGAGGGGAAGTAGCTCTCTCTGGTTCTATCTCCCTTCACAGAGATGTCACTCAGAGTGATCTCAGACATCATGGGAAAGCTCCCCCCACACTATGGTGGTATGCCTCAGGGTTACCACGTGATGTGTGAATAGATCTATACAGAGTAACACGGAAGTGATTCGTGGTAAAAGCACCACAGCAAATATCTGGGATGCATGTACTACATATTGTCTCAGGCTAGAGCTGAAATTAATATTCATTTCTGAGTCCAAATTTGGTATTTGTATCCATTTTGACAAAGTGGATACAAGAACTGCCATACTAGGTCAGACCAAGGGTCTAGCCTAAATATCCTGTCTCCGTCAGTGGCCACCTTTGTTTGCTTTAGAGAGGTACACAACAGACCACAACAGAGTCATCCATTCCCGCCTCTTTACTCTCCGCTACCAGCAGTCAGAAGTTACATCCGTCAACCAACGTGGCTAAATGATGTGGCTAATATGAAGTGCTATTTGCTTTAAAAAATTTGTTTCAGTGACTTTCGTTACTTTGGCGGTCCTATTTGGTACAGTTGCACACCATACGATTATGGAACAGGGCTATTTCATGATCACTATTAGCACAACGGTATGGTGCACAATAGCAATAGCATTCAAGAGTGCTGCTGAAATATAAAAAGTTACTGAAACAAAGTTACCCAATAAACGAATAGAGAGAAAGTAGTACAGTGATATTCAGGACCAACACGGCTCTACACAAAGCGCAATAGCTCAATTCAGAAATATGCAAATATTGCATGGCTAGTGATGATTTCTTCAGATGTTCACTCTTTTAATCAAATATCCAAATAACTGCAGATATGAAATGGCATATTCATTTCAGCTCTATTTCATGGTCACCATGTGCAAAGCCAGGTCAGACAGCATGGAAATTCACATCACATGGTTCCCCCTAGGTAACCCCATGGTGCTGCTGCTGCTGCTACTGCTAAAGACATCTGGAATCATCCTAAGAGACGGTTCCTCAAGCCAAGGTTGCAGCATCTGCTGAAGGGGTCCCGATCCCAACTGATATTTGCTGCTCTCTGATGTCACAAAGTTATCTTTAAGTCTCAAAAGGGGATCACGCAGGCAAAAATGTTTGGGAACCACGACTTCAATATGTATTTGAATCGTTTGACAACAGCCAATGAAAGCTGAGAAACAGTCATATTTTGCCTCTATGAAGGACCTTTCCTGTATAGATATAAGTTCTTTACAAAGATGCCATACTGTCATCATCCTATCTTAATCATTCTTAACCTTGCTGCAATGTTACGGAGCCACAAAGACGCTAAGCTAAGGGACACGTTTTTCAAAAGACACTGTGTGATGCAGGCACCTCTGCTTTCAACAAAGACTTGACCCTCAACGACTTGCCTAATGTTACCCATGGAGTCAATAAGAGACTCAAGAAAATGACCTAGTTTTCTTTACTAAAAACTGGGCAGTCTTGCCTCTCATAATATGATGACATTTCCAGACTCTAAGCTACTCCATCCCTGGGGCCCATACACTCTCCGTCTAGCTTTCACTTTGCTTTTGGCAGCATGGGCATTTGTGCAGCTGGCTGCTGCTTCCTGTTTGTTTAGCTGCAACACTCACACTTTAGTGTTTACGCACTTAACATCCATCCGGGGAGGCACTAAAATACAGAGGAATCCAGTCTGGAGTGTTACTGACACCTCCTACTGTAACCTCTGACAGGGCTGTGTGTTTCAAGAGCGGACATGAAAGCAAGGTTTTACCTTGCTTTCTGTAATCAATGTGTTGTTGACTTAGAAGGAAATGCAGCTCAAGAATCTGCCACATTAACCGAATCTTATATATTTCAGAATCATACAATTTTATGCTTCTTTAACGCCTGCCATCATAGGAGCTCAAAGTCACAAAATCCCTTCTTAAGACAAAGAAATGTTGCAGTAGAATTGAAATGAATATTTGCCATGAATACAATATCCAAAATGCCAAAATAACCAACCCTCAAAATTAATGAAGTATCTGAGCTGAGGTAAACATGTAAGTAGGGTGGCCATACCTCCCCTTTAAAAGGGGACACTTATAAAAAAATACATACTGCGGGGCTGAATTGGTTCCAGTATAGCCCTGCAACATGTATTTTTCATAAGCATCCTCTTTTAATGGGAAGGTATGGTCACGCTACATATAAGTAAATATGCGAGTATCCTTTTAGATATTCAGAGGACTATCTGGAAATACAAATAATGTCTGCAAATACAAAAACAACTTTTCATTCTGGCTCTACATTCCAATCTCCATTCTACAAAATGGAATAACTGGAATGGCCGTGTTAACTGAGTTGCGAAAGATGACACAAGCATGCCAAAGTGGGAAGGGGAGTATTGAACAGACAACAAGCTTAGCAGGAGAAAGTGTGTAGTGTTCACCCTCACCAAACTCCATTGTACCACCACTAATTCTCTAGGGCGTTCAATTGGGTGTTGCATTCATTTTCCATCCAGAAATGTTGTGTTGCCTCTGTTGTTCAATAGCAACCAGATTCTGTCCCAGAGATGGCCATATAAAAGCAGCGCATGGAACCATTCTCAGACAAATATGCAGGTTGTGGGTTACCTGGTATGATTGTTATGCAGATTGTGCATATGGTGGTTGTGGGTTACCTGGTATGATTGTATGTATGGTTGTATAATACCAGGTTGTGGGTTACCTGGTATGATTGTATGTATGGTTGTATAATACCAGGTTGTGGGTTACCTGGTATGATTGTTGCCACGTGCCATCCATCCTTCTTCGTAAGATGATGCAAAATGCAGCAACCCGTGGGTAGCTTGAGTTTGCTTAAGAGTACATTCACTGAAGATTGAAAAGGCCAATCAGCAGTGCCCAGCTCGCTTCCATGATCTTCTACATGTAAATCATGGCTAATGCCTCTATTAGCCACCCAGGTTGGGGTTTTCTGGTATGAGAGCAGACAGCTCATCCTAGCTGATGATTGCTTCAAACTGGGTGAAATAACTAGTCCCCCCCCTCCCCCCAAATACATTTCAATGCTGTTCGCAGTCTGAACCCTTTAGAGCAGCCTACAGCCATTGCAGAACTAGACCAAAATCAGTGTACTGAAAATAGTTCCTCTGTATTTCACACTCCAAACGCACCCAGGATCCAAGAGAGCTCTGGGACCTTACATGCTGCTTGTCCTGCAGAAAGGACTGGCTATGCTAAAAGGAAGCTAATGTCGTTCGATGGAATTCTTCACCTTGCTGGGGAGATGGAATTTAAAGACTCCAGGGTTGCCCTTCAAAGGTTGCTTTGGAAGATGTTTTGGAACCTTTTGGGTGAAGGGCCCTATTTAAATATCAGTCATGACCACCCCCTTTGAAATGGTCCATGCTCTTTCCTTTGGAGTACAAGCAGTTACACAGAGACAAGTTAATCTAGGCAGTGGTTCTGAGACAGTGATATGTAGACCACTGGTGATCTGCGAGACCATGGTAATTGGTCTGCATCCGGTCCGGACAGCCATATTAAACAGTGACATTGAAAGGTAACATTCACCAAGGTGGGAGTCGGAGATGATGCACCATAGTAACCTACTGGTATCTCCAGCTCTACGTGCTACAGCACCATATTGTCCATGTCTACAGCAAAGCAAGCACTGGTGCACCTGTCATCTCTAGGGAGAAGTGGCAGGGACACTTAATGCACATGTTGCAGGCCCTGCACCGGCACTATGCACTGGAACCAATACAGGGCCTGCCACATGTATTTTTCATAAGTGGCCTGGAAAAATGTGAATATCCGGCAACGCTAAATGCACATGGGCTAGCCATGATACTGTGTGGGCCAAAATCTCTTGCCATGTGTAGCCACAGCCAGACCACCTGGTCCACAAGAAACATTGAGGGGTTGGCAGTGGTCGATTGATCCAAAAGGTCCGAGAATCACTGCAACAGGGCATACATAGCATGCACACCTAGCTACTATGAGCCAGTGTAGCCCCAATCAGCGGAGTATGCAGTGCTAAGTGACAAGAATGAGGAAGTAAGATATCACATGAAACAGCATAAGGTGTCTTGTACAATAGCTAAGGGAAGAATGAAATGGCTGAGTCATGTTGAGCAAATGGAAGGATCAAGAACTGTTAGGCAGGTAAAACTCTGGCACCTGAAGGGTAAAGGAAAAAAAAATCAGAAGACCGAACAAGATGTGGAAAAGAACAGCTAAATCAACAGGCTGATGACGACAACTGATAATGCTAATTTACCAGCTCCCTATTACCCTTTTCCAGAGGAAAAACCAGTTCCCAGTCAGCCCTTTCCAGGGAAACATAAGGGAACAGATGTAGTCACAAAATCTAAAACCACAGGTCTTGACCCATAGATGGGAATCACTGATTTGCCTCTGTCTTGTCCAAATTCCTCTGTCCTCCACGCATGCACTAACTCACTGCTTTGCTACTGCACCAAAGGTCGGCTTCCTCAAGGACAATGGATTTGCGTTTGCTTACACCAGGAGTGAAACGGACGCTATACGGGCAAAAAGCCATTTGCATCTTCAGATCTATTTTCTTCACAGCACATTGACTAGGAATAATTTAGTCCAGGCATCTGCAGCAGAAGCATCTGTTTTACCAGACTGGTTTTGCGGGCTGCATTTGCCCTCTCTTGTAGGACAACTCCTCAATCTCTTTCAGCTTCTTCATTAACATGTTGTCAACAGGTAGCAAGTGACAGGGCACAACGGGAATGGCACCCCCACTCAAAACAGCATCTCTTCCTTCTCCTAGCTTCCCCTCCCTCATATTAATGCATGCCAGCCTTTACCAGCACCAAAATTCCTCCTCTGCAAGTATTTCTCGCTGTCTGCCCATCTGGGGCTTGCTACACTCAGGCTAGCTCTGAATGTGTTGGTAAAGGCACTGTGCGACTCTACACTTACCGTTAACCACAGGAGAAATCGACCCCATGGTGAGGGCCCTGTGTATTCTGTGTTTTCCCTATTGGTGGCAATGGTAGACAGGAATGCCGAATATGCATGCCCCGGAACATGGTGCACTCTGATACAGCATCCAGTGGTGGAGCAGCACGAATACGTTGACATGGTGTTCTGTGTTTATGCTGCCACCCCAAAAGCTTGACCAATGGGGGATGCTTTTAAATGAGCAGGGCAATGTGGGGGGGTGTCCGTGGCTGCTGAGTGCCATTGCCGCGGAGCACCCATGCAAGTAGAGTGAGTGGGGAGTGCTTCAATCGGGTGGCTCCTAGTGTGGCTACCCCAGCAACGGATGTGGACAACCATACATTTGCTTGGCCTCACAAGGAGCACTCTGGGTTTCCTGGCATTGCTCCATGTGTGGCCATGAGTGGGTGCTCTGTGGCTCATGGGAGCGCACTGGCCACTCCCTCAGCCTTCCCCACAACCATTACCTCCGTCTTGTCAGGATTTAAGTTCAGGCGGCTCGCCCTCAGCAATCCCCCACGGTGGACAAGCACCGGGTAAGCACCGAAACTGCCGGGCCTGAGTCGGAGGAAAATGAGAGATATAGCTGGGTGTCATCAGCATATTGATGACATCTCACCCCATACTTCCTAACAACCTCCCCCAAAGGCTGCATGTACACATTGAACAAGAGAGGGGATAAGACAGAACCCTGCAGAACCCCACGTTAGGCCCCGGGGGGAAGATGAAAACTCCCCCAGCACTACACGCTGGATTCTCCCAGCCAGGAAAGAGCGGAACCATTCAAGAACCATCCCGCCAATCTCTGCCTGGTCCCACAGCCGCGTCACCAGCAACTCATGATCAACAGTGTCAAATACAGCCGAGAGATGGTGAATACAACTTGGTGAAATTGACAAGCACAAAACTCCACTGTTGAAGCTGGCAAGCCTGGTGAACAGAGGTTAATTCTATGGCATGTTGGGAATGGGTGGGGTATGAAGCTAAAGTAATAATAATAAATAATTATAATAATTAAGATCATGTTTTTTGCTGCCCTGTGGGTCTGCCGAGGAGTTCCCCGGTATTATCATGGCAAACAAACCTCTACAAACCCGGGTTCCCTTAGTGGGTAGCTCCCGGGTTTATGTGACCAGACATAACACTTGGCCCACATTCGGCAGCTGGAACAGGGGTAAGCATCATGTGTGAGACACCCATTGAAATGGCAGGATGCGACTTTTTAAGAATTTAGTTATAGTTATTTAAATTTATTTAAATTATTTAAATTACGGTGCATGCACAAAATGGTCGCTGGACCATTTGGTGCATGTGGGCCATTTTCCAAAATGTCACCACCATTTTGGAAAAGGGCAGACATTCTGCACACGTGCAGTTGCCATTTCGCGCATGTGCAGACCGGCTGTCCTGTTCCAAAAGGGTGTGCATGCACAGAACGGCCCAGCGAACATTTTGCACATTCACTGTAATTATTTTTTTAAAAATTTAAATTATTGTGCATGTGCAAAATGGCCGCCAGACTGTTCTGCGCACCTGCAACCTTTTCCAAATTGCCTGTGCAGACTGACTGCACTTTTCCAAAATGGCAACAATGCTGCTGTGGCCGTTTTGGAAAAGGTTGTGCATGCACAGAATGGTCCAGTGGCCATTTTGCTAATACGCAGTAATATATATATATATATATATATATATATATATATATACACACATACACACACACACACATAATATAATTTTTATTTTTAATCGATTTAAATACGAATCCATAATATAAGTCTTCATTTAAATCTGATAACTTTGGGAAATGAAATGAAAATAAACCGATATGAATTTGCTTCCAAAGGACCACTCCTGTTAAACACTCACGTCCCTAACTTTGATCTGACCCTTGGAGCTTGTACTGGGCTCGAAACATAAGGAAAAAAGTCAGGGGGTCTCTATGAAATCATAACACACACCCCCCCCCATAGTCTTCTAAAGCCAGTAGCTAAGGGGGCCATCCAAAAAGTTCGAGGGTGGTATCAAAAAAAGGTAGGGGGGTAGGGGACCCCTGGCCTCCCTGTAATTTGGACAGTGAGCTTGTACTCATTTTCCAAGAGGCCCCTGAGAGGGTAAGTCTCCCCCAGCCTTGCACCTGCTTTGTTATCGGAACAACATATCCAGTCCAATAAAACCAAAGGCATGACCCTCTACCCATTGAATCCAATGGCAAAAATCACACTGGCCATTTTTAAATGGGATGGACCAACCCACACCCACCCATCCGAGCGCCCGTTTGAAGGTGGGGTTTGTGCGCACTTCCGTGACCCATGTGCCGCCCACTCATGCCCCCGCATTGAACATCGGGGGAAATCCGGGATGCTCTGTACAGGAGCAGGAATGAGCGGTGCATTGGTAGGGGGCCACACCTAACGCACACTCATCCCGGCATGTGTAAATCCCCCTCATTCACCAGAGTGCACACACGGACCCACCCACCAAGCTGTGCCTGTTTAAAACTGCCGTTGACTTTAATGGTGGAGGATTGTCTTATTAAGTGCTATTTCTCATAGCCTCACATCTCATGAGTGCATGATAAACGGTGGCTGTATAGACACCTCACCACCATCAGTAGGGTTCAATTCAAACCCAGGCCCTTCAGTGTTGAAGAGACAAGCCTCCACCTCTTAAACTAAATGACAATGCCTTTAGCTGTGAAACAACTGTAAGCTACATGGGGTGAAAACAGACATGCACCTTAACTCGTCTTCAACATTTCTTATATATGTTTCAGGCAAGGCTGCATAGGGTGCCAATGCAGCCCTGCAACATGCATAAGGAAAGTTAAAGTGGTGTTAAAGCGGAATTACGTGCACGTCTGGTTTTACCCATGGTCTTGGGGACTTAATCCTCGTTCTCTTAACACTGATTTTTAACATCCTGCTATTCCACATGGGAAGAGATGCCAATGAACAGACAAAAATCATTCAAAACTGTATGACACCGGGACATGCACAAACCCTGTACCATTGACACCTAACTTGCCTAATCAGCCGACAAGCAACGATCAATGAGCTAGGAATCAGGTTCTGCAAAGCCCCCACTGAAGATAATGGAAGCCTCATTTTAGCAGACATCTGCAAATTTTGTATCGACAACAATTTTGAGTTTATTTCCATCTACAGCTTCAGCCTCAGCTCACGCCTTCAATTACTTTGGGTTTGGAAGTGATGTTTACATTTTCACCCTCTGCTGAAATTAGCCTTTTCAGTTTCCAGAAACATCTTTTTTAGTTGTTGCATATTTTTTACCTAACTCGCTTACTGCTTTATATAGCATTGAATTCTTCCCCCACATCCCGTTTTTCAGAGGAGAAATAAATCCAAGTGGTATGTAGTCCCATCGTAATAACTCCATATGATTTCATTTGCTCGTTGTACACAAGAATAAAAAAAGTCAGCTCTATTATCGTTATCAAATTCCATGTGTTATAATTGCATTCTGTCTCTCTTAAATTCCTCCTGCAGCTCCAGCTGGGTTGAGTATTTGCTTCTGAAATGTTTCTAGCATGTACAATTTGTAAAACCCTTCAGAATTTCCCTGTAGTATCAATATCAAACATTATTGTTTATGTGTCAATTTCAAATGGAAATTAGCAAAAGAGATTTGTACTTCTCTTTGCCACTGAATATTTTGCTTTGGTATTTCTGAGGAATTAAATTAGATTTACATCAGCAAGCTTGTCCCAACACTGTTGAAACAATGTTTTGTAGGATAATAATGTTTGTTTAAATAGATGTGCGATAGATAATGTGGAAACAATGATCTCGATGTATCGTGGCATGAAATCTATGGAAAAACAACCCTGGCTAAGTTATTCCAAGTGAATAAAAGAGATAAGTAAACTATCCTTTTATTATCCCACATCCACACAACAGTAGCTGTTCCGGGCAGTAGGCAGTAGTTTATTTGCCAAAATGACCAAGACTTAAATAAATATGCACCTATCTCTGCTATCATCTTTAGAAAAACTTGTTTCACTTTTTCCTCAGCAATAAAAAATGATTTGAAACAATACCAAGTAGGTCAACATTACTGTCCAAAGGCACCAAAGACAACACACTAAAGTATACACCAGTAACTCTGCTTAAAGTAATGGAGTTATACCAGCGATCAATTTGACCTTTGAACTACCAACCAAAAACACAAACCTACATTCAAAGCTCAAGCCAATTGTTTTTAGAGGTTCAAAAGTGTCTAGTTTTAAGCCTGGTGTCCTATGGAAAGAAGTCTAATGTCTGCGGCATGCGGGTAGGAGGAGACAAACTAGTCCAGATGACATCTTTTTGGATCAACTTCTGTTGGTGAAAGTATGCGAGCTTCCAGGCCACACAGGGGTTACCAGCCTGAGAAAGGGCCCAATGTGGTCCTGTAAAAGGTATCATCTGGACTACTATGCCATTTTTAAACAGGATCCGCCCACCCACCCGTACCCACCTGAGCACCCATCTGAGGACGGGGTGGGCGTGCGCTCCTGTGACCCATGCACCACCCACTCATGCCCTCACACAGAGCATCGAAGGAAAATCTGGGATACTCCATGCGGGGGCAGGAGTGGGGGGTGCAGTGCGTGGGCAGCAGTGGACAACCACACTCTCTATAGACTGTATGTAGGACACCCAACTTCTATAACTTTTTGCACGGTCAGCACCATGCCTCCCAACTTTTCCTTCAATAAACAGACTCATGAGACCCTTGTGCACTTTTATTCACTCAGTGTGGACCAATCACAAATGTATATAGAGTTCCAATGTATTGCCCTTCTCGTTGGGGTCCTCTCTTTGATGCAGGGTCTTCTCTTGGCTTCCAGATGATCCTTTCTGAGACAATCATTCCTCTGGCCCTCTTGATGAGCTTCCAGCTCCGCTTTATATAAGTCCCTCCTCAAATACAGCCAATATGGCTCAGGACTAGGTGTGGCTAGGGTGCTACTCCACTAAGGCCCAGCTCCTACATGATCTTGCCAAAGCACCCTGACAGAGTGTCCCTTAATATGGTAGACATTTTTAAAGTGACACTCCTGCAATTTGTTTCTCAAGCCCCCCTCAAAATACCCTCCCC
>QEPC01005362.1:1053254-1075982 GCA_003113815.1 Sphenodon punctatus | reverse complement strand
CAAGCAGCTAGCATTTCTGTCTCTGGAACAGAGGTCTGGTATGATTTTACCCAGCATACATCTCTGTAAGCCATGTTAAAGTGGCTCTCTACTCTGGCTAAGGCAATGTAGCTATTCAAAATGGAGTTAGTCTATAGAGTTCAAATTATTCCCCGACAACTGTCCAGACCAGGTTGGGCTGCCAACCACATGTGCTGCTGGCTGGGCCACCGGGGAGGGCAGGGAACTGCACGAATATGCAGTCAGCCAGTCCTGCCCCTATACTGCTCTCAGTGCCCTGCCATGATAAGCAGCCATGGCGCCTGCCATGGTGGCCAGTCATGGTGGCCCTCATCCAGGTCATAACAAATGTTATAGTCCATTGTGGCCTGCTTTGGCCCAGTGGACCGTTGCCCGGGCTATGATCCCAGAGGTCTCCGGAATTACAGCCCAGGCTAACCACCAACACAGCTCAGGGCAATCCTGGGCCAACATCTGGTGGGGCAATAACAGATGTGCTATGGCCTGTGGCCAAAGCAGGCCAAAGCGGGCCACTGTCATGTCTGTTAACACCCTGTGTGTTCTGGACGAGAGTTCTTCTAAGATGCCATAAAAACAGCACTCTATGCTGGTATCTTTTTAATCAGCTGATTCTGCAGGGGGCAAAGCCAACTGAGCCTGCCTTTCCGTCCTTGTACTACATTTTACCGTTTTACTAAGTACAGGATGTTGATTTTAAAAGAGTGAAAAAAGTGTCAACAGAGGTTTGAGGACAGGATTACCCTGTATTTGAAACTTCTTTAGCGACTAATGTATTTTGATTCATGTAGACATTTGTGATGACAATGAACTCCTCGGCTGGACACATTTTCCCTGTTCTTTTAGATTCAGCCTAATTGAGGCAAAGGATTCAGCTTCAATTCCAACCTACATTATTAACCTACATCATTTTAGTGAAATATTGGTAGTTCTCTTATTACTTACTCATAACAAGACTATAAACAGAGAATTTCTGGTCCCCGCATATCTGAAAGACCATCTCCTCCCCTATGTCCCACTGTGGCCCTTGCAGTCGCAGCCAAGAGCAGTCTTTTGTATGGACCATCAGTGCATCAAGTCCATACATAAAGGGTGCCCAGGAAGGCATTCAGTGGCTGCTCCACACTTGTGGAACATCCTTCCCCTAGAGCAAGGCTGGTGAACCTTTTCCCACTCAGGAGCCACCTTGAAAATGAGTTCACGTTCTGAGGGTCACACAGAAGTTGGTGGATGGAGTGCTTGTGTGGTGCGCTCAGGAAAAGGAGGATGTAGATCATGGATCTGTGCCATAAATCTGTCCCCTATCCTTGTGTGCATGTTTTCATCTCTGCTTCCTTACCCTGAGCTCAGTATTTCAGTAGCTTCGGGACAGGAACAGGAACCAAAGGCAGGATTACAAAACTGGAAAGGGGCCACGTAAATAATTGACACAGGCTGCAACTGGCCCCAGCTCTGAGGTTCTCCACCCCTGCCTTAGGTGTCTGCCAAAGCCCAAATCTCGGCATTTTTTTTGGAGGTAATGCAAGACCCTTTTTATTTCACCAGCCAGTTGTTGTGGGTGGTTTTACATACAGCATGATGTATATTTGATATATCTGTTGTAACCCACCCTGAGCCCTAGGGAAAGGGTGGGATATACATTTAAATAAATAAGTACATTTCACATTTCCTGAGTTGCAGCAAGGCTCAGTTCACGTTAAACGGCGGGGGATCCACCAGGTCTGTCAGAGTCCCTGTCTCGAACGATAGGAGAAAGCTCACTTGTTCTCCAGTTTACGATCATCCTTCTGCTTAACTCAGTGATCACTGCTGGTTCCATGGGTGTTAAAGGCAAGGGAACAAGGGCACCCATCCCCTCCTTACTTTTAGCACAGTTCCCACGAAAGCAGTCATTCCGAATCTTCTTGTTTGTGTGACCCCAATTTTAAGACTTAAATCTAATCCTGTGACCTCAGACAGGAACAAAAAACATGTAAATTATATCAGCTATTGATCGGGATCACAACCCCATCTGCTCATGGCGATACCCCACTTGGGATCGAAAGCCAGACTTTGGTAACCTTGGATCTCCTTTCCTTTCTGTGGTGACCTAAAAAGAACCTTACTTCATCTTATCAATCTTAACCCCAATATTTAAAAAGGGATGCAGAGGCGATCCTGGAAACTACAGACCAGTAAGCTTGACGTCTGTGCCAGGCAAAATGGTGGACACCATCATTAAAGACAGAATTACAGGGCATGTTGACAAACATGGCTTAATGGGGAAGAGTCAACATGAATTTAGTAAAGGTAAGTCATACCTCACTAACCTGTTGGAATTCTCAGAGGGTGTAAATAAGCATGTGGACAAGGGAGACCCAGTAGATATAGTATACCTGGATTTCCAGAAAGCATTTTATAAGGTCCCTCATGAGAGACTCTTGAGAAAATTAAAAAATCATGGGATAGGAGGTAGTGTCTTACTATGGATCAGAAACTAGTTAAAAGATAGAAAGCAAAGGGTAGGACTAAATGGTCAGTTTCCACAATGGAGAGATGTAAAAAGCGGTGTGCCTCAGGAATCTGTATTGGGACGGTGTTGTTGAATGTATTCATTACTGATTTGGAAAAGGGTGTTAAGAGTGAGGTGATCAAATTTGCAGACGACACCAAATTATTCAAGGTAGTTAAAACACAAATGCCTGGGCATCTGGGCATTTGCCTGGGCATCTAAATGGCAAATGAGATTTAATGTGGACAAGTGCAAAGTGATGCACGTAGGGAAAAATAATCCAAACTGCGTACACAATGCTGGGTACTAGATAGATAGATAGATAGATAGATAGATAGATAGATAGATTAGATATTGTTTTATTGTTTGGCCATTGGCCATAACAAATAAGGATAAAGAATAAAAATAAACATAAACACAATATAGTAATAACATAATTTAAAATAGGCTATAAATATAGTTAACAAGAATAACAGACAATAACTTGCAAATTCTGCAATAACAGACAATAACTTGCAAATTCACTTCAAATTCTGTCTCTCCACCCTTACTTCTGCTATCTCCCTTGCTAGACAACACTACTATGCCTCCCGCATTGAGTCCTGTTCTTGGGACCTTCGCCGCCTGTTCTCTACCTTTGACTCCCTCCTCAAGCCTCCCTGTCCTCCCCCTCCTTCTTCCCTTTCTGCTCAGGATCTTGCCTCCTTCTTCACCTCCAAGATAGACAAGATCCGCCTCGACATCGCTTCCCACTCCTCTCTTCCCACTCCCACCCCTCTCCCTCCTCCCCCTCCTTCTCTCATGTCCTCCTTCTCCCCTGCCTCCCTTAAGGAAATCTCCTCTCTGCTCTCCTCCTCCAACCCTTCCACTTGCCCCCTTGATCCCATTCCTTCCCGCCTCCTCACCTCCATTACTCCCACTGTCGCCCCTTCCTTCCTGCACATCATCAACCTCTCCCTCTCTACTGGCTCTTTCCCTTCTGCCTTCAAACATGCCACAGTCTCTCCTATTCTCAAAAAGTCCACTCTTGACCCCTCTGACCCTTCTAGCTATCGTCCTGTCTCACTCCTTCCTTTTGCTTCCAAGCTGCTTGAACGTGTTGTCTACTCCCGCTGCCTTGACTTCCTATCCTCCAACTCCTCCCTTGACCCCCTCCAATCTGGCTTCCGCCCCCTTCATTCTACTGAAACTGCTCTCGCTAAGATCACCAACGATCTTCTGGTGGCTAAATCTAAACGTCTCTATTCCATTCTTGTCCTCCTTGATCTCTCTGCTGCCTTCGATACTGTTGACCACTCACTCTTGCTGGATTCCCTTCACTCCCTTGGCTTTTGTGGCTCTGTCCATAACTGGTTCTCCTCCTACCTCTCTGACCGCTCCTTTAATGTGTCTCTCTCCAACTCCACCTCCTCCTCCTTCCCCCTCTCAGTTGGTGTTCCTCAAGGCTCTGTTCTTGGCCCTCTCCTCTTCTCGATCTATACCTCATCCTTAGGCAAACTCATTGCCTCCCATGGCTTCCAATACCACCTCTATGCTGATGACACTCAACTCTATCTCTCTACTCCCTCTCTCTCTCCCTCTGTTCAAGCTCGTCTCATCAACTGTCTCTCTGACATCTCTACCTGGATGTCTCAACGTCAACTCAAACTCAACATGGCTAAAACTGAACTCCTTATCTTCCCCCCTCATCCTTCCTCTCCTTCCTCACTGTCAATAACTATTGATGGAGTCACCATCCTGCCTGTCCCCCAAGCCCGTAGCCTAGGCTTCATCTTTGACTCAGCCCTTTCTTTTAAACCCTACATTGACTCTGTTGCTAAATCCTGTCGCTTCTCCCTCCATAACATTGCTAAGATTCGCCCTTTTCTCTCTGTCTCGTCTGCCAAAACTCTTGTTCATGCTCTGGTCATCTCTCGCCTCGATTACTGTAACCTCCTTCTCACTGGCCTTCCCCGGTCTCACCTTTCTCCCCTCATCTCTGTCCAAAACTCTGCTGCCAGGGTCATCTACCTCGCCAGTCGCTTCGACCATGTGCAGCCCCTCCTCTCTTCGCTTCACTGGCTTCCCCTTCCTGAACGAATCCTGCACAAGCTCCTAGTCTTCACCTATAAAGCTCTTCACAACCTTGCTCCCCCCTACCTCTCTGCACTTATCGCCCTCCATACTCCAGCCCGTGCACTTCGCTCCTCCTCTGTCCCTTCTCTCACCCTTCCACGCCTTCCCTGCTCCCCTAAGCGCCTTCGTCCCTTCTCACTTGCTGCCCCCCATGCCTGGAACTCCCTCCCTGTCCACATCCGCCTTGCCCCCTCCCTTCATACCTTCAAATCTCTCCTTAAAACTCACCTCTTTCGCTCTGCTCTGTCTGACTCTTTATCCTGCTGAGCCACTCTTCCTATACCTACGATCGGTTTACCCTTATCCTTGCAACATGGACCTGCCTGCTGTCATTCTCATCGTAACCAAGCCACGTACATGCACCTGAAACCTCGCATCTTCATGAATGTTAGACCCCTTGTCTCTCCCTCTGTTCCCCTTCCTATGTCTCTCCCCCAGCTCCTGTCTCTCAGATTGTAAGCCCTAGGGGCATGGACCGTGTCTATTTTATTACTTTGTAAAGTGCCAGGAACACTGCTGGCGCTATATAAATATTTGTTAATAATAATAATAATAAAGATACAAGAGAACAAATGAAGTTTGTCTTGCCGTTAAGCTGGCGACTCTTGACCCCTACGATTAGTAGAAAAAATTAACAATAAATAATAAAGTGTAAATGAGTTATCTAAGAACCTACGCCGTACAACATTGACCTTGAGAGGACAGACAGATGACGACTATGGATTTCTGATATTCTTTAGACGAAGCCCTTTATAGATGCCAAAACAGTAGACAGTAACAAGCAGAAAAGTTAACAAACCTATGTGCCACTTGCGTAAGTGCCAAAAAACAGATGGCTCATAAGGAGCTCAGTTCAAACGAAAGGCCATACATGTGTCGTAGATTATAATATAAACTTTCACTCAGCAAAGCAAGACAAGAACAGTTGATTTAGCACCCAAATAAGGGTGATTATATCTATAATCAACCAGCTTTTAGCACCCCGGAGCCATAGGCAAAACAAAGGCGGCTGCGTTTGTACATGTATAGACACTAGTAAAGAACACTGTGGCTAACAACTTCAAACATAGACTCCAAGTAGCGAAGTCAAGAGAAGGAGGAGATTGCTAACCTCCGTTTATAAAATACTATACAAGCTCCGAAGGCAGTGACCACCCTAGATCGAGAAGAATGATGGTCCCCTAATAATAGCTGGACTCACACACTCTCGGGCAAACCAGCTGGCAATGAATGGATGAAAGAACCAATATATTTATTCCTCAGGGGGTTATACTTGGGGCAATGTAATAATATATGCTCATTAGTCTCAAGGGCTACCATATTGCAACGAGAGCAGAGTCTTTCTGCCCTTGGAATTTTCCTGTATCTGCCTTGCAAATGACTGAGGGGAAGACGTTGCAGCGCAGGAGCGTTAAAGCTCTTCTCTGGGCCCAGTTTGACCACTTAGTTAGATACTCAGGCAGGGGGGAATTAAAGTTGCTTGGGGCGTAGTCGGGCGCAATCTTTTGAGCGGATAGATCTGAGTTTTCCAGTTGCAGTTCCTGGTCGTAAACTCTCCTCCTAATCAAAGAGATGGCACTTAGAGAGCCAAAAGGGCAGAGAATTTCTTTAGCTAGGCCCAGTTTATATAAGTTCTGCTCAACTAAGTCCGACCAGGAGTCCTTTGCCCTCTCGCCGGCAATAAATGTCAAAAGGGAAGCAATCGGCGGTGGAAAAACTGTAACCTTCAGCCAAAATTTGAAGATCATTATTTGAGCCAGTGACTTAATCGATCTCATAGCTGTTTCTGATCTCAAAATCGACTGGGGTACACACGTTGGAAGGCCAAGGACTGAGCGGAGAAAGGCATTCTGGACACACTCCAATTTCCCCAAGAAGGGGAGGCCCGGGCCCCAAATGGTTACGGCATATAACAATTGGGGGATCACCTTGGCTTTAAACAAACATAGGGCGAGTCCTACAAGTTTACCGCCCTGGGAGTAAAAAAACCTGGTAATTGCTCTTGAGGATTTCCAGGCCTGCAGCATGGCAACCTCATAATGTGAGGACCAGCCGCAGGATGCAGAGACGACAACCCCTAAATATTTAAAGGTTCGAACCTGCTCTATTCTAGAGCCATCCATATACCAAGTAAGTTGGCGCAGAGGCCGGGCAGCAACCAGGACCTTAGTCATAGCATAGTCGATAGACAAGTTTTCCTGCTTGCAGTAGAGTGCGACCCTCTGCATACTTCGGCGTAAGCCAACCTGCGACATTGAAAGAAGAACTGTGTCATCTGCCTAAAGAAGGAGGGCTAACCTCTGAGAGCCTAACTTTGGAGAATGTAAACTGTCTAAAGACATAAAAGGAGGCAAGTCATTGAGAAAAAAATGAAAGCGCGCCGGGGCTAATATGCAGCCCTGTCATACTCCTCTTTCCAGGGGCAAAGCCCTGGTGAGGGGGCGTTTAAGGGCAACCCGAACCAGGAGTGAGTTATTGTAATGGAGTTTTAACCATTAAGAACAGCAGGCGGCCATCGATAGAAGAACCTTTGAGCTTTAACCATAACCGCTCCCTATCAATAGTATCGAAGGCTGCCCTCATGTCAACAAAGCAGCAAAACAAAGGAGTTTTTAGTTGAGAAGAAGCATACTTATTAAATGAATGCTTAAGAATGTGCGTGTGATCCAAAGTATGCTGGGTACTAAGCTAGGAGTTACCGCTCAGGAAAAGGATCTGGGGGTGGTTGTGGACAATACAATGAAATCCACAGCGCAGTGCGCAGCGGCAATCAAAAAAGCAAACAGAATGTTAGGAATTATTAAGAAGGGGCTAGAGAATAAAACTGAGGATGTCATAATGCCTCTATACAAATCAATGGTGCGACCACATCTCGAATATTGTGTGCAGGTCTGGTCACCCCATCTCAAAAAAGACATAGCTGAACTAGAAAAGGTACAGAGAAGGGCAACAAAAATGATCAATGGCATGGAAGGGCTCCCGTATGAGGAGAGGCTTGGTAGGTTGGAGCTCTTCAGCTTGGAGAAGAGACGACTGAGAGGCGATATGATAGAGGTCTATAAAATCATGAGTGGTGTGGAACTAATAAACGAGCAGTTATAAATAAATAAATAAATAAATAAATAAGGTAGTTTATTGTTAGCCTGGGCTTTAACAATTAATACAAATATACAAAATAAATTAAAACCGCATTTACAGAAATGGAAACCACTCATATGTATCCCATATTATCATCATTTCCACCATCAAGGGGGGGCTAAGGTAGGACCCCGAGACTGATGAGGGTGAGGATTAGGATTGGGGGGCCCACTACCCGGTCCCTATCCCTTAGGAGTCGGGTTGGGCGCTCTTAATGTGAATGACTGCCCAACAGAATTTCGCCACTGCTCTAGTAAGGTCTGAGTCAAATGGATGCAGAAAGTGCCTCAAAACCCTTTCAGACGGCCCTGTCTCCATGGGGAATCCCCCCAGATATTTGAATCTCGGCCCGTTGAAGGCCAGGCAGTGAAGGATAATGTGCTCGGGGGTGTCTATGACACCTAGGCAACACATTGTGCATTCTCGCTGGCCTAGGGGGACCTTCGCATAGCGTCCCCGCAAGAGCGCCGAGGGGAATACATTAGCCCTCATACGAAAGAAGGCAAACCGGTAGTTAGCATCCTGCCATTCGAATAAGTAAAATCGAGCAGGACCCTGCAAGGGATAGTAGGAATTATAGTTGGGGGCAACCTTCTGCACCTCCCTTAAAGTACTTTCATATTGGACAGCCTGGTCCCTAATCCCTTGTTTAATCAAGTTTGTACAAGCCACTTTCCCCAGAGTTCAATGGTGCATAAATGGGCAGCCCAATTTGGCAATCTCATGCTTAGATTTCTCAATCCACCCCTCCCCCAGTCCCCTCGCCATCACAGCACTCACCAGCAGTTTGTTGGGGCCTGGAGCAGTTATTTACCCTCTCAGCTAGTACTAGAACTAGGGGACGCTCCATGAAACTCATGCGTGGCAAGTTTAAAACAAATAAAAGAAAATATTGTTTCACTCAGAGTATAATCGGTTGTGGAATCTACTGCCAGAGGCTGTGGTAAGGGCCAGTACTATAGCTGAGTTTAAAAGAGGTTTGGACAAGTTTCTGGAAGATAGGTCCATTAGCAGCTATTAGCCAGAAAGGATCGGGGAACATGATGAGAGCTGGGGGAAAACAATAGGGAATGGATCCCCCATTGTGACCTGTTGGGTGCTTCTCCCAAGCCACCCCGATTGGCCCCCATCGGAAACAGGATGCTGGGATAGATGGACCACTGGGCTAGATGGACCAACGCTCTTTGCGCCTGTACACCACCACCATTACCAATAAACAAGATAGAGGATGAATACACTGTAGGTGCGGTGTTCTTTTCCATAATGTCTAAACCTGAAGTGGTGATGGTCACAAAATGTACCCTGTTCCAGTTAGCAGAGGGAACCCCAAGCCACCTTCCTAGGCAGAAAATATTCTGTACCCAAAACTTCTTGTGATTAAATTGGGCAGCAGCCTCGTGTTCTTTTTTTTTGTTTTTTGTTCATGTTTCTGTTTTTGGCTCAGGCTTTTGGCTTGGGTCATTTACCAGTGGCCTTTATCCAATAATAATGTTATGCTGTTTCTATGGGATACGTAACAAAGCAGAAATTCAGCAATTACACTACTTAATAATGTCCACGGCGCTTTCCCCTGTAAACCAGTGGATCCCTCGGAGCCATTCATTTGTTAGTGAGGAGTCAAGATGCCATAGTTTAAGGAGGCCACCAGAAACCTAAACATAATGGGCAGGTATCATTGGAAAAGGCCAGCCAGCTTTCACTTGGGACAACTGTTCTAAAGGCTAGAAAATCTATCAAGATAAAAGAACAGCCATACTGGGCTAGACCAATGCTCCATTTAGCCCAGTATCCTGCCTCCAACTGTGGTCAGTGCCAGATACATTAGTGGAAGACTACAAGAATAGGATACATATGGAATGAAACATCCCCTGTCATTCACTTCCATCTCCCATCACTCAGAGAGTCAGGGACACCTGAGCAGGCTTGTTGAGAGAAATGTGGGGCCACAGTACATACTAGTAACTGGGGGATCCACTTCCTTCCATCCCCCAGCCCCCATCACCATTACATAATGGCTGGCCAAGCCAATTTCTGGAGAGACAGGTAAGTTATTCACACAGATGCCAGCTGGTAGTTTCTGTGCCCCCACCATCCCAAGTTCAGGGGCCCAGTACAATTGTAACCCATTCCCATACCTCTCATCAGACCTACTCCTGAAAATGATGGTGCATCCCCTGGCCATTTTGGCTAATAGCCATTGACTGACCTATCCTCCTTTAATTAATCTAATCCTCAATCTGTGATAGACAGAAGATCTGAAGCACAGCACAGGCCTGGATCAGTTCCAACTGATCTCACGGCACGGATCCGTGTTCACTAAACGCAGCGAACACGGGTCGTTGGCTAACAGAGAACATTGCATTGTGGAATCACTCCTAATAATACCACCTCTGAAAATCATCATCAATCATCATCCTGCAGTTTTGTGAGACAACTGATGACCCAATCTAAGAAGCTGTCACACAGACAAACCATCTGACTGAGCTTTCAAAATGATGCCACATTCAGAGATAGCTGTAGAAAAAAAAAATCACCTTAGTTGGGTTACCACCACTCTGGGTTTGATCCGGAGATTCCAGGGTTTTTTGCTTCATCTCCAAACTCCAGGCAAAGACACTACTTCCCCAGACACTTGAAATTTTTTAAAGAGGAGATGGGGGGCAGTGACATACTAGAAAGTGGCAGAACAAAGATGTTGTCCTGCCCCCTGCAGTCTCATGACATCATGACATCCACCAAGAGACATAAACCATGTTGGAAAGGGGTGGAAGAGTCCATTGCCCAGCTTCTTTCAGTGGGTGCTTTTAGACAAATGGGCTACCAAGTGCTGGCTGCGCGAGCCTGCTTCACCTCTAATGCAGCCCATCCATCTAAAGGTGCTCTGCCCGATGCGTAGGTAGAGCAGGCTGTGCCTGCTCAAGGGCAGCCCTGCCGCCGGCACTATGGAACGTCCTGGAGCGCCACTGGCAACGCAGACCCGCCAAACCCGGGACACCGGCCCAAAACGGGGCAGCAGTCAGTCTGATGCGTGGACCTATGCTGCTGCTCTGCATCCAGCCAGCCATTGCCCTGGGCTGACACTCTAGCCTGCAACTCTATGGTGTTGGGGGGGGCGGGCGGTCATGGGTGGACTGTGGGCTGGGGAACCCACCGGGTCTGTTTGATCCAGACCCCTGTGGGGCTGGGAGCGGGCCAACATGGGGGTGCCCTAGTGTGACTCTACTCCTTTTCATTTTGATGCTTCAGGAAAGGTTGTAACCTTGTCACCACCTGGTAGAAAGCTTTGCTCCTTTCTCTTAGCCCTTTAGCATCCCCTCACTGCCGCGAGGCCTTCTCTGCCCAGCAGAGCGAATAGCATTAGAAAAATAGCAGCACCTGCTTAAAAGAAGCCATTTTCTCCCTGAAAGCCAGAAGAAATTTTAAACGGGGCGGATCTATATTTACACTGATGTTGCTTTCACATTTTTTCCCACAAGTGCCAAGTTTCCCACCAAGAAGAAGTTACATTCTCGTGAGACGTGATATATGGTTGCTGGAGGCATTCTCTCCCAAATGGCAAAAGGGGCATGGGCTGGGGAAGGAAATTGTGTGTGTGGAGGGGAGGGGTTGTAAATGGAAACTAATTTTAAGAGTGTCATTTTTGCTAATCTGTACTGTAGCAACTGGCTGGGAGGGAGAGATTTGGGGGAATGGCCATAGAGCAGGGCTGCACAACGTATGACCCAAGGACCACATGCATCGCATAAGGACCTTTCCTGCGGCCCGTCTCCCCCTGGCCACAAAGACCTTTCCTGCGGCCCGCCATGCCTCCTCCTGCTCTGGCAATCACCTTTCCTCCAGCCCTCACACTGGCGCGAAACCCTCCTTCCTCCGTGCAGCAAGCCTATTAAAGGCGCTGGCCAGACCCCTCCTTCCTCCTCCCTGGCTCCAGCTTCCTGCTGCCGCCGATGTCTCCACCTGAGCCCCTTGCTGCTTCTTCTGCCACTCGGATCTCCAGCCCCAGCTTCTTGCTGCCAGGGGGTGGGGTTATGTAAATTAAGGGTGAGGTTATGCAAATTGGAGCAGGGCCACATGCAGCCCAGGGTTGGGTCCAAACCAAATTTTCCAGCTCTTGGCACAAATCAAGTTGAGCACCCCTGCCATAGAGTCTCTGTGTGTGGTGGGGTACGGGAAGGGGAGGGATTTTATGCAGGGGGGGTGTTGTACATTGTAATTGATTGGGATCCCAATCAATTACAATTTATATAGTCACAGGCACTGGGGCGGAGAGAGGTGGGAGAGGGTGAATATAGGGAGATTAAATAAGATGGGAGAATGGATGAGAGGACTTCCTCCAAGTGAGAGGCAGATGGTATGGAAGTGGATAGGGTGGAGAGTTGACGGTTGGGGATTGTAGGTAATGTGACATTTAAATTTTGTTGTTTTTATTGTTCATTGTTGTGTGTATGTATATTTATTGGTCTCAGGAGGTGGGGTGGGGTGATTGCTCATCATCTCCTTGAGATCCCCTTTGTGGGGTCCCGTGGGGTTCTATTCTGTCCCCCCTCTTGTTCAACGTGTATATGCAGCTACTGGGAGAAGTCATTTGGAGGTTTCTCAGTTCTTACTCGTTGCCTGGCTGTGGTGGGGGACTGGATGAGGGCGAGCTGACTGAAGCTGAATCCTGACAAGACTGAGGTGATGATGGCTGGCCGGTCTTGTGCCCTGGAGGGGACTGATACTCCTCTTATTGACAGGGTCCAGCCCCCTCTTAGCCTCAGAGTGCTTCTGGAACCTTTGCTGAGCCTGGATTGCCAGGTCGCGGTGGTAGCCAGGAGCACCTTTCACCAACTCCATCTGGTGAGGCGACTGCGGCCATTTCTTTCAGACTTGGATCTGGCCACTGTCTTCCATGCATTCATCACCTCAAGGCCAAGGCCCCGATTCTCCCACAGAATTTTTTTTAAAAAATTCCGCGGGAGTCGGGACAGCCCAGGGCCCGATTCTGTGCCTCACCATGCTGGATTTATCAGGCTGGGGGGAGGGGGCAGCCAGGACTTGCCTCCCACCCGCACTTGGTAAATCCAGCACAGGGGCTTTTCCCACCTTCCACCAGGCTGCGTCGGGTGGGAGGGGCTGCCAGGGCTCACCCCCCCCCCCCCCCCGGTAAATTAACTGAACCGGCAGTGGCTGCGGTGTTCGCTGCACTGGCTGCTGATAGTCTTCTGGGCCCAATTCAAGATGCTGGTGGAGACCTTTAAAGTCCTAAACTGCCTAAGTCCCATCTGAGGGATTGCCTGGCTCCCCATGTCCTCTTGCGGCCTCTTGCGGTTGTCTGGGGGTGCCTTCTGGAGACTCTGGGTTTTTGGCCAGGTCTCAACTATAAGGAGGGCGTTCTCGGCTGTAGAACCCTTGCTATGGTACTCCCTCCCCCAGGAGATCTGCCTGTGATCTAGTGTGGTGGCCTTCCAGGGGCAATATAAGACCATCTTGTTCCGTCAGGCTCTTGGCAGCAGGGATTGAAACTGGGATATGTGTGGTTTATTAAGGGGAAGGATGGGCTGGGTAGGGAGGAGTGGTCTGGGGGGGTTGGGGTTGTTTCTTTATTTTAACTGTTTTTATGGATTGTTTTTAATGTTTTACGTATGCTGTAAGCTGGCCTGAGCCTTTTTTTAGGGAAGGGTGGGGTTGAAATTTTAATAAATAAATAAAATAATACATTGGGGTTCCTAATCTGGCCCCCAAGTGTCCTGACGTCTGTTTAGCAGCTCCACATAACAAGCCTCTAGTGCCAGTCATGTCCCCCTTTTTGGTCTAAGGCTCCCAGCCAGCAGTGCTTCCACTGCCAAACCTTGCAATGCTCCCAGCTGCTTGGGAGCTCACCGGAGCCACTCTCTCTTCACCTCACTCAGAGTTTGTTTGGCTGGTCTCCGGCTTCCCTCCTGCATTATCCATGGCTGCGTTGACAGGGGCAGGACCAGCGTTTGGGGCACTGGCCTTGGAGCTCCAACCATTCCCAGTTAACCTCCCGGGTCTCCGTACCTGCTGCTGTCTCGTCCGCTCATTCCCTGACTCAGCTGCTCTGGCTGGCTGCTCATTGCTGGCTCTTCTTGACTTTCGGCCAGCCCTCAACCCACCTTCTACCCCACAGGCACCACTCACTCCTACAACTGTGTCCTTTGATGACTGTAGGCCACCCCCTGCTCACCCGGCAACCATTTCTTTATAGGGTTGGCCTCTACTGAACCCAATCCTCTTAAAGGGGCATGGCACTCCCTGGTTGCCCTGCTACAGTGAGCCTTTTGAATTGGGGGCAGGGGTGGGGAACCGCTCTCCTTGTGTGTACATCTTTATCTCTGCTCCATCTCTGCTCCCAGGGCTCAGTGTGTTTAGTGCTGATTCAGGAGCCAGATCCAGGAACAGAAAAGGGGCCACAAAAAACTGGTCCAAGGACTGAGGTTCCCCACCCCTGGATTAGGGTATAAAACTATAATGACTATAATATATATAGAGAGAGTATATGTATTTTACACACACATCGTATTTGCAATCTGCCACTATCGAGTCATATCAAGGGGACGGTGAATTTGTACATGAAGCTGCTTTGTAAGATCCTATCAGCAAGATTCTCCAGCCCCCAAAAGGAGATGGGAGACAGTGTTTATCTGAAGCTGAGCCAGAGCTGTTTTAAGGTTTTTAAAGGTCAGGGGCAAATGGGCCAAGTCCCCAGTGACCTGTCATCTTTGGCAGTGGCCTGGTGGATTTTTGGAAGCAACAGTGCTAATTCGTCCTAATCCCTGCATCCAAACAAGTGATGGCCTCATTGTTCCAAGCAGTCTCTGTAGTGCTTAATAGAGGACCTTTAGAGAGAGTGGCACTGAGTATTTGACTCATTTGCCAAACAAAGATTAATGCAAGCCTTTGGTATGCTCCAGGGTCTCTGACGTCAGAAACTGAAGAGGAGACTGACGCTATTAGTAAAAGGCAGCAAACAGAGAGCTTTGTGAGGGTGGTTATTTCAGAGCTGATCATTAGTATAACACAGTGGAGAAGTGTTAACCTAAGTGTTTGCTTCAGGGACATTTCTGCTTCACTTTTCTATTTATAATTTGGGTTTCTGAAGGCTGCAATTTCCAACATGCTGGTCCCAGTAAAAAGCATCAGTACTCTATGGAGCTCTCCACGCCAGTGCGGATTTTTCTGCCATGTGAAAGCCAGACCGGATGTGTCTTTAAGGGCTCACCTAGAGGTGGGTAACTTTGGTAAGAATGCTGGTACAGAGAGAGATACATGACCTTCAACTTCAGCTATTTAATTCATTAATTATACAGTGCCATGTACCTGACATTGTCCCTGGCCAGGCGTGTGCCTGGCACGGTACAATCAATAGTTATAGACAGATCCCTACCCCAACAAGCTTACAATCGAAGAGAGGCAAGGGAGAGGTGAACATCAGGAGAGACAAGGATACATTCATGAGATTGCAAAATTGCAGGTGCACATGCTTAGGGTGTTCACAAATGCAAACAGTAGGGACTGGCCCAGTAGGGACTTCTTTGCTCTGGCTGGGCCAGCGTTATAGCAGTACATTTGTTCTGGGCCCGCCAGATGTAAGCCCGGTACAAACCCGGACCAGGGTGGCGGCCAGGCTGTAATTGTGGACAGAGATCAAAGTAGGCCCACAGTCTGGGCTCAGCTGCCACCCAGCCAGGCCAGAGAGGGCGAAATGGGCAGAAATATTTGTTTCTGGCCCCAGCTCCTCCCAGCTCAAGGGGTTGTCATGGCACCCAGTCACGGCTGCCTGTAATAGGCAGCCATGGCTGTCTGTCATGGCAGGGGGTGGGGCAATGGCAGCAGTGTGGGGGCGTGCCAGGTGTCTGCACGCCACTCCCCACCCTCTCCTCTGGCAGGGCAGGCTGTGGGGATGTGTGTCCCCCCTGCAACCAGAGCACACCTGGACAGGGGAAGGCCTCCCCACCCCTCAGGCAGGGTTAACTGACATGTGTCACATCAGTTAACACCCTTAGTTATGGGGGAGAGATTCTGAGTGAGGATGCCATTTCACTCATGATGCGGTAGGGAAAGCCTGACAACAAAAGGGGTAGGTTTTCAGGAAGGATTTGGAAGTTGGATTTGGTACGGAGCAGAACAAATACATCCAAAGAGGAAGTTCCAGGCATGGGGGGCAACAAGAGAGAGAGGGCAAAGATGTTTAGAAGAGCAAGGGAGTTGCGAGCAGGCAAGAGTGGAGGCAGAGGAGGAGCGAAGCTCCTGGGCAGGAGCGTGGCAGGATACAAGAGCAGAGAGATATGGGGGAGCAAGGTCATAAAGAGCCTTGAAGGTGAACACCAGGAACATGTGCTGAAAGCTTTCCTGTAGAGGCAGCCAATGTAGGTGGAGAGGAAGGGCTGAGCAAAGTGGATGACTTTGGCAGCAGAGCATTGGATGGAGATGAAGGGTGGGGATCAAAGCAGAGACGAGTAAGGAGGAACTTATAGTAGTCAAAGTAAGAAATGACTACAGCATAGACTAGGGTTTTTGCAAGAGAAACAATATGGCAGGGCTGGATTTTAGCAATATTATACAGGGCGAAGTGACAGAATTTGGCAACAGCCTGGATCGGAGGCATAAAGGAAAGGAAGGAGTCAAAGATGAATCCCAGGCTACATGCTTGAAGGAAAAATTACCATGTCTACAATAAGGTTTTTAATTATTATTAATAATTTTCTATAGCACTTTTGATGTTCAAAGTGTTTTATAATCCTTATCTAGTTCACCCTTACAGCACCCCTACGAGGTAGGTCATCATTCTTCCCATTTTGCAAATAGAGCCTGAGAGATAGTGGCTTTCCCCAGGCCTTTCTGAGCACTCTCAAGTGCTTGTTTTTTTTAATTTTCAAACTTATCACCTGGGAAGGGGCCGTGCATCAGTGCGAGACCCCTCCGGAAGGTAAGTAACCCAGCCTGACCCCCCTGCTAGGATCCTCGCTCTCCATTAATTACCCAACCCTGCCCCGCCTCCCGCCTTGGAACTCAGTGAATATTTGCTGAGGGACCAAGGAGTAGCCCAAACACTCGGTCTGCTCCTCGGAGAATACGTGTGAGGGTGTTTTTTTTATTAGTTTGGAGCAGCCCCAATTTGAACCATGCAGTGCTTAATTTGTATAAAAATGAATTGCTGAGCCCATGCCTGCCCCAGAATCCACTTCCCCCTCTCTAGAAGCCACGGCCTCCCGCTCCAGAGCTTGTCAAAGCAGGGAACTGAATCCTGGTCTCCAGCAAGAACCCAACCACTGGACCGCCCTGCCTCTCTAGTTGAATATAAAACAGGAGTTCTTGTGATTTAATCTATAGGACGACCAGATCAGGGGGTGGGGCATGAAATCCATAAATGAAAGCCACATAAACTATCTGATAGGGATGCAAATTTCAGTTTCTGATAAAACTGAAAGTACCTGAAAATGGCCATTTCGGATTAATCCGAAATTTCGGTTCTTTTTCGGTTTTGGTACTATTGGATCTTTTGCCCCACTCAAAAAAGACATATCTGAACTAGAAAAGGTAGAGAAGGGCAACAAAAATGATCAAGGGCATGGAAGGGCTCCCGTATGAGGAGAGGCTTGGTAGGTTGGGGCTCTTCAGCTTGGAGAAGAGACGACTGAGAGGAGATATGATCGAGGTGTATAAAATCATGAGCTTTTGGATGGGAGCATCACGGGAGATGAGTGTAGAGAGATGGGGCGGGGGGCAAGGCCATGAATAGCCTTGAAGGTAAAGACAAGAAGCTTGTGTTGAATGCGTTCAGGTAAAGGGAGCCAGTGGAGAGATGAGGGGCTGTTGTGATCAAAGCAGCGGGCGAGGTGAATGACCTTGGCAGCAGAGTTTTGAATAGATGAGAGGGGGCAAGATGAGAGCAGGGACGGCCAGTGAGAAGGAGGTTGCAATAGTCAAGGCGAGAGATAACTAGAGCATGGACTATGGTTTTAGCAGTGGAAACAATGAGGAAAGGACAGATCTTAGCAATGTTGCACAGGGATAGATGACAAGGTTTAGCTACAGATTCTATTTGAGGTTTAAATGAGATGATGCCCAGGCTACGCACCTGAGGGACGGGCTGAACGGTGACCCCACTGACAGAAAGTGAGAAAGAAAAGACTTCGGTGGGAAGACTAGGAGTTCAGTTTTAATATTATTAATAATAATAATGATCAATTATTATCAATGTTGATATTATTATTATACTTAATATTAATATTAGAGGTTGGAGCGAAGAAGGGAAGAGGTTGGGGTGGAGAACCTCAATCTTATCTCCCCCTTCCTGTCCATCCCCAGGGGGCAGGCTGGGTGCGCAGGAGTCAGCCTGTTGCTAGATGGCTCTGGAGTCCCAGCTTGGCAGAGGGCGGGGCAGTCTGTCGCCCTGGCAGGAGGCAGGATCTCTTTGCCTGATTTCTGATGCCTGCCCCACTGACTTGCCTGCCAACAGGCGTGGCAACTCCAGCTCTGGACCATGGCAATGGCGGGCAGAGCCTCCGTGATGCTCTCCTGCCTCCTAGGCCACTTTACCTCCCCGGGGCAGGACCTGACAACCCGGTGGGTGGCCAGCCAAGTGAAGGTGCTGCTGCTGTCAGAGCTGAGGGAGCCCAAGCTGTGCCCCCAACAGAGCTAGGGCAGCTATGCCCTACAGGGGGCCGTGGTGTGAAACCCTTTATAAATCCTAGCTACCAATGACTAATGAAGGTTCTGTGCCTCCTGTCCATATATGTGCAAAACATTTTAAATATTATTTTTATTTGCACACTGTTGTGATGGGTTGAAAATTAAATTTAATGCCACGGGGAGGGGTTGGAGCGATGGAGAGAGGCCGCAGGGCTCCTACTTTTAATCTTCACCTTGGGCCCCGCTAATTCTAAGGCCGGCCATGCCTACACTGCAATTGTTTATGGTTTAAATTTCAGTCCTTTCTTGGGTACACCGCTCACAAAAATAAAGACATAATAGGATTAGGGCATATTTTCATTAAAGCATTCCATATTGGAAGCCACAAGGGGGCGTATATTATGAATGGAAAGTTAGCACCTGACAACCCTGGAATGAGAAGTTGTTCTGTTTCCTCTCCGATTAAGAACACCAGCTAGTCATCTCCTCTCCACAAATCATCACAGTGTGTTTTTTTATTTTTGGTAAAAGCTTGCAATGTGGTTAATAATGACCTTTATATTGTGTCCCCCGCACATCAACAGTTACAGGTTACCTATGAAGTAGATCATTATTATTCCCATTTTACAGAGGGGAATGGAGGCTGAAAGAGAGAGCGACTTGCCCAAGGCCACCCAGTGAGTTCATTGCTAAGTTGCGATTTGAAGTCATCTCACAGATTCGATTCAACGTGCTGTCCACTAGGATACACTAGCTTACTACATCAGTCTTAGGGATGGAGCTGCAGCTTGCATGTATTGTTTCCCTTCCTCCCCCATAGTGGCAGGCTCTCTGTTGGGTGCAGCCTCATAATGCACTTACCGTGCCTTGGGCATCCACTCTAGGCAGGCTTACCATGCAATGCAGTGCATTATGTGCCCGGAGTCTGCCAGATGTTCTCCCCGCAATGGGACGGGCAGCTATGCTCTGCATCCTCAGAAAAAGTTCAAGGACACAGCGAGTAGCTGAGGGCGGGATACTGGTCAGGCCGGGGAAGGGAGGCGGGGCAGAGCCAGGCACCTGCTCGTGTGGTCAGCGCCTCGGCCCGCCCCGGCTGTGGTGGGAGATCTGACAACGAATCGCTCCCCGCGCCGGCACTGCAGTGTGGCAACTGCACTTGTGCGTCAAGGGGCTGTGTGGGGATTGGGCCCTCTGCAGCTCATGCAGCTGCACCCGTTCTCCCTCACCCAGAGAGAGGTTTGGCCGGGCCAAGGATGTGTGCAGATTAACTCTCTCCTCCTTTCGTGCAACTGTTCCATGTTTCTCTTTCGCCCACAGGCAGAGATGAGCCCCTAGCAGTCTGGGCTCCCACCATGGGAGCCAGCCAATCATTGCATTCTACCAGCTTGCATACTCTCACAAACAGAAGATGGTTGAATAAAAGGAATCATCTTTGTCTCCTGCCCCCTCTGAAACAAAGCAGCCTCCAAACATCCCCCAACTATTCCCTGATCCCACAGCATGGTGTAGAGATCTCAATCAGCTCATCACCTCTTGAGCCAAGAGGCTTTCAGTTATCCCGGAAATGAATGTTACAGTCTCCAAAGACAAGATGATTAGGGAAAAATATGGCTAGAATGGTAGAGAAACATAGAATTGCAGGGTTTGGAACAGATCTCAAGGCAGGGTATCCTCTGCCTACAACATTGCAGATAGATGTTTGTCCAACCAGTTTTTGAAACATCCAAGATAGATAGGACACGGATTAGAGAAATCTTAGTGTGTGTTTTTAATATAAAAATAACTACGACTGTTTTGCTTTTTCCTAGTCACTGTATATCCTGCATCAATCTGTGAACATATTGCCACAATGTAAACACAAGTAAGGGTCTATTTGATGTGCTTTTAACAATCATCTTGTGAGTATAACTGCAAGAAAGCCTGTAATTTACTGAGAACTACACACTGCATTTCTTCCAAAAAGTAGTTATTTGCAACCACAATAACTTCAGCCTGAAAGCTAAGCCTCAACCTTTGCTTTGCAATTCACTGGAAAGGCAAAGTTTCTTGGGGGAAAGGGTAGTCTAATGGTTTGGAGTGCGGGCTGGTCAAATGGCTATTTTGGAAATACAGAAATTAATTATATGACTGAAGCCTGAAGACTTGAAATGAGCAATAAGATGCTGGCAAGAAACACATTTGTGTGAGAAATTTTTAACTTCAAAATCAAACATTTCCCTGATCTGTAATAGATCTGTTAAGCTCTGCATGTTAAAGAAAGCAGTGGCAGGGAGGAAAAGATAGAAGGACGATGCAACACTGGCCCTTTAAGAGGAACCTACCAATCACCTCTAGACCTGCCTGCTCCTGGGGCTATAGTTTGGACAGACCCAGAGTGCCATGAGATGCAAGAGCAGTAGGAGCTCTGACAAGGCAGGCTCACGCTAGAAGCTGTCCTAAATGATGAAGGGGGTAGAGAAGGGAGGTAGCTTTGGCGTTGAGCGCGGTGTGGATTTCCCTATTTTATAAAACATTTGGCATCAAGAAGAGGATCGACTGCCGACATCACCCCAGTGAGATGGGAGGTTTGGTGCAGAAGGATTTCGCAAAGAGAATAGCAGCTTCCTCTGACAGCTGAGTTTTTGCTAAGCAAGTACTTCTCTGGACATCTACTGCTAAGGAAATGCCAGACAAACGGCTTATTCCAAGCAAGACGCTCAAAGCCTATTACAGACATTATTGGATGAATCCACACAGCATTGTATAGTACCTAGTACAGTGCAGCCTCTGATCCTCATTGGGGCTTTTTTGTGTTGCTATCTCAAGTAATAAGGGTAGAGGTTCCCATACTATGCATGAACAAAGGGTAGTTTCACATGGTTGAGGGGTGCACAACCCTGGAGCAAGTCCGGGGGTTCACCTCTACGTCTACTTACTTGCAGCTGCACCTGGATCCCTTTTAAATGGACCCAGCAGTTTTAAATGGACCCGGCAGCTGCAAGGGCCTGCAGTCTGCCCACGTGGCTCCCCTTCATCACACCATAGCCCACAACGCTATGGCATTGCTGGGGCAAACCCCACAACCCACTCCACCAAAAGCGGGGTTGCAGCATCCCACCTTCGGCCACTGCCCCAGGGTTGGGCTGGCCACTCGGCTGGCGATGTTCCAGGATGTTCCGGAGCATCACCAGTGGGGCAGCCCAGAAGTAGGGCCATCCTGCCCCACCTCTGCTCCACCTACACATCTGGCGGGCCACCTTTAAAACAGATGGCCAGCTGGGGGGTGAGATGGGGCAGTTGTCAGTACAGCAGCACCCACTGTGCACATGCGCAAAATGACAGTATAGTACAGGCCGGGTGCGCATACACAGGAATAGGGGGTGGGGGAATCAATTTGTATCTCCAGTGAAACACAGACCCGTTCACTCTCTGGTTCATGTTTTGCCAGAATGATCGGAACGGCCAGACCCATCGAAAATGGAATCCAAGCCAGAATTTCATTACAGCCCCAGCCATAGAAGCCTCAAAATGGGGCCATGCAGACAAAATTCTGGTAACCACTGTTCTTGGGCTAAGGAACTAAACATCTGGATTTAAATGTGGGGTAGGCAGGTGTCAAACTCAGAACTGAAAAAGTGAGAGGCTGCATGTTGTGGTAGGAGGAGAACTAACTGGATCCTGTAATACCTCAGGATCCAGGAATCCAGTAGTTTCTAGGGATGGGCGAACGCGGTTCGGACGTTCGGAGTTCGGACCGAACTCGAATAGTTCGATCGACCAAACCGAACGTTCGAACCGAACTCGAATTCGGAAGTTCGGACCGAACTCTAATAGTTTGGTCAACCGAACCAAATGTTCGAACCGAACTCGAATCTGAACATTCGGTTCGGATGTGTTTGGTGAGTTCGGAATTGAATTTCCATTGGTTTCAATGGAAAACACATCAATCAGCTGTAACATTTTTGTTTCTTATACTATGTGGCTGAAAATTGGGGTGCCTATACCTCCAATAGAATGCATTATGTGCACCAAATTTCAAAACAATTGGGTAAAGGAATCCGATTTTAGAAGCAGTTGGACTATTGTATTTTGCAATATTTTACATATACATTCTTAGCTGTAATTTCTTTGCCTCAGATCTAATGTAGGTGAAACTTGTTCAGTTTATATCCCTTCCCATATTAAGTATCTTTGCCAGATTTCAGAAGGATTGGAAAAAAGGTCTTGGTGGTATAAGCAATTAACATATAAATGTATGTCTGACTATAACATCTTTGTAGTCCAACCAGTGTACATGAAATTTGGCAGAACTATATATTTCACTTTCATGATCATCTCTGCCAAATATCAGA
>QEPC01005362.1:983392-1033392 GCA_003113815.1 Sphenodon punctatus | reverse complement strand
TTGTGTCCAGCAAAAGAGCTATACCATTTAATACACAGCCTCAAAACATGTACAAAAAAGATTAATAAAATACACACACACAATAAGATCATGGGGATGAATAAAATCCCGCAAAGGGATTTTATCCCTTTGGATTTTATCCAAAATCCCGCAAAGGGATTTTATCCCTTTGGATTTTATCCAAAATCCCGCAAAGGGATGCTTATCTTTGGAGGCGTTTTTTCAGCGCCTCATGTAAAAGCGGCCTCAGTGTGCGTAAGGCACAGCTAGGTGCAAAGGATAGGTCTTCAAAGGTCCAAAAAAAGAAGAAGAAGAAGGTATTTAGTACTCACCTAGCTCTTACCAAAGGCCATGCATGTCAGGTGCCATTTTTGCTTTGTATTTAAAAACCACCCATCAGTGACTGTACCAAATACAGAGTAGTGGCTATTTAAAAAAAAAAAAATTAGCAATAGCTGCCATGCAAACCTGTGGGAAGAGTTTTGCCTCACGTGCATAATACATGAGGCAACAACCAAAATTACTTAACTCTAGCTATACAGGACAAGAACGCTGCCCTAGATATACAATTTTGCTAAGTGCACGCTTCCACGTGCTGAAGGGCTTGAATAAACACAGGCACCGTTCAGTTACGATATCGGGACGCAGGGAAGAGGGTTGCTCTCCACACCAATCCCTTTTCCCTGGGTTTAGACAAACAAAAGCAGCTGAGTGCCTGGTACCCAAAGTTTATCTCAACCTCTGGGCCAGAAATCTCCACAGAACTTAATCCCAGTTTCGGGTCACACAGGAAATACCTAATAGATAAGGCTGAGATGATTTCACAGAGGTCACGGTGCTCGCAGAAACCACAACTTCAGCTACAGCTCTGTAAAACAGGATGCGCTGCTGCTTCCCCTTCTGGGGTTCCCATTCAGATCTTTGTGCATGCACAGGGGCACCGTGGGGAGGGGGAGTGTTGCCTGGAGGCACGGCACATGCTGGCAGTGGTTTCTGGAGGTCACTGTGCTGCCGAGTGGGCCAGGCTCTAGTACAAACTCCTCCTCATACCTCTCAACCCCTGAACTTGGGGACTCTCAGATTGCAGTACAATGCAGGACATACTTTGTATACAGTTTGCATATGTTAAACATATATATTTATGCAAATTCAAAGCAGTCCATTGCTTAACTATGAGGCTGGGCTGAAAAAAAGCAATCTTAAAGAGTTACAGGCTCTCTCATGTCCATACAATAACCTCTCTCATAAGTCAGACTTTAACCCTTACCTTGCCAGTGTTTATGCCTAAGCTCTACCGGAGCATTTCCCTTAACTGCTTGGTCTCCATACCCCCAGGACAAGTGAGTGTTACCTTTTACATAGCTCTCCTTCTACCAGTAAAGCTTTCCCCCAACTCCAGCTATTTCTCCTCCTGCGTGGATTCTCTTTAGGTGTTAACAGACACAACATTGGCCCGGTTTGCCGGTCAATGCCTCACCCTGTACATCTGCTTACGGGCTGTCAGATGTGGGCCCAGTACAGACCCCAGTGGGGTAGGCAGCTGGCCTGGAAATGTGGGCCCAGAAGCAACCAGGCCCACTGTCTGGGCCCAAGGGCTGCCCAGGCAGCCATAGCAGACTGAACCAGGGGGCCGCGTCTGTTCCTGCGCCAACCTGGCCCAGCATGGGGAGTTGCCATGGCTGCCAGCCAGTGCTGCCTGTTATTGGCAGCCATGGCGGCCCATCATGATGAGGGGGGGAAGAGTGGAGGGTCAGCCGCAATATGGGAGCAGGGCCAGCTGGCCATGAGTCACTCCCCATCCTCCTCCCGTGCTGGGTCAGGCCAGGGAAACGTTTATTCCATTCCCCGGGGATGGCTGGGGGCAGGCCCCCCCTCCCTAGGATGTGCAGCCAGCATGCTGGCTGTGCATTTGTTTTTACCCTCTGACAGATGAGATACTGTGTACATTTTTCTCATGGGCAATTGTTAGGCAATAGCCTAAAAGAGAGGGTGGTCTGAATTTTTTTTATTGTTTTAAAAAAGAAATCACAACATCAGCCCCCGACAAGGTCCAGGTCTGAAGCCTTGACCTGTTGGGTTTTTTCAAAGAAGTTATTAGAAATGACACCTTCCCATTGATGTTCCCAAACGTTTGTTTGGTTTTTTTAATTCCAAAGACTGCAAGGAAAAGAGTAACTAAGGTCGCTTTTAGACGTGCATGGGGCACTTGCAGTGTGAAATCCTGCGGTGTGTAAAAATCCCGCGGGCAGGGTTTAGACAAGACTTCTTGCGCATTAAAGTCACTTGCCCATTCTTTTAAAACCACAGACGAAATATGGTTTTAAAAGAATGCATGAATGGCTATAATGCGCGAGAAGTCTCGTCTAAACCCCCATCCTTAGGCTCGGATTTTTACATGCCATGGGATTTCACGCCATGAGTGCCGCACACATCTAAAAGCAGCCTAACAGTAATGAAGTAGAGGACACTAGAGAGTCCCTTATCTATAGCCAGAGACCCGTGTTGACTGCATTGCTGCAATTTGCAGTGATTTTTGCAGAATCAGCCAATCCTTGCAGTGCCATGCTGAAATTGCAGTGAAATTGCAGTGAGGGCTGTCTGCAGGATCTTTAAACCTGGCTCAGGCATAAACTTGTCGCCTGACCCTAAACTAAAACTGCTGCTGCAGCTGCGTCTGTCCGGGAGGTGTGACCATGACCAGAGGGTAAATAGGCCCCTGGGAGATGAACTGTGGGTGGGTGGGGTCTGAAGGCCCTATGTTTGGGTGAGGGAGGTCTGGGATTTTAATGAGGTGGGAATTCTGAGGTGCTGAAATTCCAGAGGATTTGAGTCGTGTTTGATTAGCAAAGTTGTGATTCTATGTCAAACCAGTTGCAAATTTGCTTCCCAGCATGCATAGTTATGCAAATCCAGTTAATTATGCAAATATTAATGCTCGTGGTGAATTTGCAGAATTTGACTGGTTGCAGAATTTAAGATTTTTTGGTGAAGTCACTCAGGTCCCTGCATGGGAAGAGTTGCTTTGAGCTTGCCTGGAGACACTTGCTTGTCTCTTTCAGACTGGAGAATCCTTGGCTGCCCATCATGGTGGGGCAGCGGGGCCTCCAGCTTTGTTCTGTCCAATTCCTTCTCCAAGTTCCTTGCCCTGGGCTTGTACCTGTCTCCAGCCTCACTACAGTTGAGCATCTGCCACCTGGCTACCACCTAGAACTTGCCTCCCCCCAGTTCTTGTTCCTCGCTGCTCTCTTGCTCCTGTCTCATATGGATCCACTACATACCAGCTCTTACTTATTTCCAGATCTTAAACCGGGATCATTAACTATACTGGATCTGAGCCTATACCGGATCTAGCTGGCCAAGGTGAAACAAAGGCATCTGAACTTCCAGAGTGGGAGCCTAGGGAAGGGGGCCCACCTATACGCAGGCCAGGAGACCACAGAAAGGCTCACCTAATAGCAGTTCAAGGAAGGGTTTGCTTCCTACAAGCGGGGAGGCCACAGCCTGAGGGGTCTGAGGCGTGTTGCGTTTATTGCAGTGACTTGGCCTTTCATCTATAATAAAGTTTGGTGGTGGAAGGAACCAGGACATGATTTGGGACCTAATCCTGGGAGGACTCATGCCTACAGGTGAAATATTTTACAATGCCCATTTTCCACTTGCACCATGCTCTTGTAAACGACTACACGGGGTTCAGGGGGATGATTAATTCAACTCATTTTTTCTACATGTCCAGCATTAGCCTCTTTTAAATATCTTATATCTGGAAGCCTAAAAGAAATGGTGCCCCACTGAAGTCGTAAGCAAGGAAGCCAGACTCCTGTTCTCTTTTAAGAGCGTCGCAGGAATCCATATTCAGATGCACACCGAAAGCTATTTTGGTGCCGTGATCAAGGCAGCCAGCTCTGCAGCTGCACGTTGTTCAGCTGACGTACCATAACCTTGCCTCCAAAGCTGCTCATCTGTCTCCCTTGTGCACGGCATTCCAAGCCTTACACTAAAATAAACCCCTTGTAAAAAAACACCACCAGATCATTCAGAGGCCAGAAGAAAAATTATCTCCTGAACGCGCCCTCCCCCCTCTCCCCCCCAAACAAATAAGGGATGTGTGTGTAAAAAATTAACCATCATTCTGGAAAGGATTCCATCAAGTCCATTAGAAGGAATGGAAAAAACAAATGAAACAGTGATACACCCCCAGAGGCCTGTGTGTGAGAAGAGGTCTTATTAGGTAGGCTTTACTTTCTTACTAGCATTCCAGTCTCTCAAATTTGCACACAGTCTACATAACCCTTCTCTCATTCAAAAAGCTGCAGCCCCTTCGACAGGCTCTTCCGGGACCACTTGCAACACAGAGAGCATGAGGCCATGTCCGTGGCTGCCAAAAGCACGCGTTCTACTTGGCTCTTCGGGTTAAAAACCTTCTGTTGAAAAGTTGAAGAAAACCTCAACGCAGGGTTTTGTTCCATTTGTTTTTAGTGCTGATGAAAGGCACGGGCTGGCTTGACAGGCCTGAAGCCTGTGTATTTATCCAAAGAAGGAGCTCTGTAAGGGCAGTAAGCTCGTCCCATCCACACCTACTTCCATAATTTATACCTAGACCATTGGCTCCCAAGCCATGGGCCAGCACCCCAAGTGGATGTGAGGAGCATGGACCTCAACATGATGAGCAAGAACACAAGAATAGGGGACAGATCCATGGTCTGGACTGTCTTTTTCCTGAGCACATTCCTTAAGAATCCCCACCTCCAACTTCCATGCAGTCCACAGAGGTTGTACTAGGCATACACAGCACTTTACAGTCACAGATAGGCCCCTGCCCAGTGGGTTTACAATCCAAGATGGACAAGGGGAACACACAGGGAAAGACGGACACACACATATTTTCCATTTTCACAGATGGGAAACTGAGGCGGAGAAGATATCACTTGCCCAAGACCACCCAGCAAATTCATTGGTAAGGGTGAGATTCTAAACCTGGTCTCCCAGATCCAAGTCCAGCACCTTATCTACTACACCACAATGGCTCTATGTATAAACTTTCAAAGTGGCCCCTGGGAAAGGAAAGGCTCCCCATCTCTGCTCTACAGAGAGAGGCCTACATTTCAGACATTTCCAATCTTTTCAGGAGAACTGGTCAAGAAATTTCTCAGGAAGCATTTCCCCACACACACATCATCAGATGCCAACTCATCAGAAACGGCTTTTTTCTTTTTCATTTCTAATGAAACAATTCAATGGAAATTTCCAGACAATGATCTCCAGTAAGAACTGTGGTCTCTCCATGCCAACTATCATCTTGACCATCAGAGACTCATGGGTTTTGGTGTCTTCTGGAGGAAAAACTCCAGAGAGGAGAGTGGCTTTTTCCCTATGGCAAACTACATTTGCCGGATATGTGCTGGCTTCCTCTTCCCTTGGTGACAAACCAGAGGCTGAAAGGAATCTTTCCTGGTTCACTGAGGCTCTCTGTGCATATGTATGTGGGGGAACCTCAATGAATCTTGGGAAATGTAGTTTTCTAGGGCACGGGTGTCAAACATTCAGTCCAAGAACAGTGCTAGGTTGCTCCTGTTTATCAGCTGTGTGACAGGCCTGCCCCGCCCACCAAGGACTGCTGGGGGGAAGGGGGGGGCTGGCTTGCTATTCCTGTCAAACAGCCAACAGGCAAAGAACAGACCAACTCCATCCTCCCAGACGTTCTGTGGGTGGAGCTGGCTTGATCCCTGCCTGTCAGCTGCGTGACATGGAGCAGGCCAGCCCCGCCCAGTCTGAAGCTTCCTGCCATACAGCTGATAGTTACAGGCCAAGATAAGCCAATGAAAATCACATTGGCTCCCAAGGTTATACAAGTGTTGGCACCTCTGCTCAAAGGAGACAACTCAAAGGAGATTCGGCCTTTTTTAAACGGGCGAGGAGGTAGTCTGGGCCGGTGTGCGGTGGGTGGAGCACTACTGCGGGGGTGATGGGTGGGGGGAGGGTGCAGACGGCCGCACACCAATCCCCTACGCATCCACACACACACGGAGCACCTGGCATTTTCGTGGGGGATGGGTGTAGGGTTTGGCTTGAGTGTTTCACGGGAGCGCGCATGCATGCATGCCCACCCGCCCACTCACCCGCCGCAGTGTTTACACGGTCGGCACCCGCACATGCACACACAGTGGATGTGCATGGGTCTGTCTCATGTAAAAAGGGCCATTCTCTTCTAGGGTGTTTCCCCCCTGAGAGCACTACATTTCCCACAATGCTTAGCCCAGCCATTGCAGCTCTCCATTCTCAACAGCTCTTTCCAACTGCCCCAATTCCTGGCTGCAAGAAAGTACAGCGGACTGAATTTTCATCCAAACTGGGGACAAAACTGAAGTCCTAAATCTTGACATTTCTCACTGGAATTCCATTGTGTGCCCAAAACTACCCATGAGTGCTCAGCTCTGCAGCCTTTGATCCTGTTCCCTTAACACAGCCCTAGAAAACTACATTTCCCAAGATTCATTGAGGTTCCCCCACATACATATGCACAGAGAGCCTCAGTGAACCAGGAAAGATTCCTTTCAGCCTCTGGTTTGTCACCAAGGGAAGAGGAAGCCAGCACATATCCGGCAAATGTAGTCTGCCATAGGGAATAACGCCAAAAGCCAAGCCTTCATAAACCGAGAGACATTATTCCTCCTTGCTGTAAAATGAAATACTGATGCGGCACAGCTTTTATTTATCCAAAGGGCAAAGTCACCATTACTACCAGTATTAAGTTCTCATACTGAAAGATTACCTGTGCCTCCTGCTGAGAAAACCAACCTTGTCAGGTCATTAGAGGAAAGGTGCAAATCTCTCAACAAACCATCTCTTCCCAAATCGCTTGGTTCCCTTGTGCTAACCAGTTCTAAAACAGAGGCAGCGTAGAATTCCTAATGAGAAGCTACATACTGGTAACAACTGCAATGTGTCTTTGCTACATCTGTGGAAACCAGGTAGGTTTTAACGTGGGGCGGTTTAGGAGGGCACGCAGCTGAGGTACGTTCTCGCAGAGTCAAAGCCAAATCCTCCTACAAAGACCGCAGAGAAGACTGTGCAAAAGAGTTCTCTTTTTCTGTACTTGAGTATCTGGCACAAAACCCACTAGACACTTTACACTTCCTGGCTAAAAATACGCTTGTGTGCCTTGCCCTCTTAAGGCAACTCCTCTCTGAGCCTCCAACCTCCGCACCTAGCCAGCTTCTCTTTCCTGGAGCTTATCCTAGTGGGTAAGCCTTATAAGCGGGGGGGCATAGCTACTATGGCCCTTTTCAAACACGTCACTGTGCGTGGGGGTATGGGACGGTGGACGGCACGGCGGGCGGGCGGGCGGTGCGTGGGTGTGCATTCCCACCTCCGCACACGGAGCATCCTCCATTGGCTCCTGTTGCTCCATGTGTGGACGGTTGGTGGAGCACGGGAGTGCACACGCACCCCCCAGCCCACCGTGGCATTGCAACGGATGCCCCACCACCACCATCCACATGGGTGAGGGGGGGTGCATCCACGTAAAAAGGGCCTATGAAGCAAGGGAGCTCAGTTGATCCAGGGGGTGGAGGGCTTTGCAAGCAGCCCGAGCACCACTAAGAAATTTTCAGAGTAGGCGGAGGTGGAGCGCTGGCCCTGCTCTCTCCTCTGCCCATTCTGAAAATTTCCTAACAGTACTCAGCCTGTTTGTGTGTATCAGTGGCTTTGTGCAGACCCCCAGCTGGGGCCCCTCTAGAGTGGTAGCAGCCACTAAAGGGCCCCGTAATTGTGGCATGAGCTCAAGTTCGCCATAGTCTTGCTATGTCACTGCTTATAATACACCTTTATGAACGTATCCCTGTCTCTCCTTTTGTTCCCCTCTCCCTTGTCTCTCCTAGATTGTAAGCTCCTTAGGATAGGGACCTGTCTTTAATTAATGATTTACAGTGTCAGGTACATTGCTGGCACTTTAATAAAATAAATTAATAAATAATAATTAATATAAGGATTCTGGCACAGATGGAGCCTTGTTAGACTCATACCAGGGGCAGCCAAGGTACCAGGCTACTAAGAGTCTGCTCCTGCAATGACTTAGCACCAGACCAACCTACTGGCTGCTTCTAAAAAGGGAGACTATTTCTTTGAAAAAGGTTCCCTTTTTGTACGTAACAAAGGGCAAGAATGGATACCTCATCTACCTTTTGAGATTTGGGGGAATATTCTCATGTTAATGCTTGAGATGACTAAGGAACTTAATCCTTAGTACATGACTAAGGAACAGCCTAGTAAGTCAGCTTAACACTAAAACAGTTTGCTAAGAAAATAATTGTTGTGAGACTTGAACTTTGGAAGTCTTAGGTAGAGCTGAAACAGGCAGCAAATTTTGGACACGTGCGTAATAGCCACAATCAGTTATTCAATCGGTATCAACATACCGAAATGGGTAACTGACTACCCAAAATACCAGGTATGACTGTTACAGAGTAAACAACTTTTCGTTTTAGCATCTTTCCGGGATCGCCACATTTAATAATTTTTGTCAGCCTGCATAAACACAACAAGAGGGGCCATGGGACAAACAACAGGTGAGTGGCAATGGGTGGAAAAGTGGTAAATTAATAACTCCGTAAATGGCGCAAAATGGAAAACCATTCACTTGATATGGTTTTGGCAACTTGGTAACAGTAATTTGGGTAACTCATTGGGCAGTAAAAGGGTACTGCCATTTGATGCCCAATCTGTCGGAGATGGTTTGGATACCACAACTTATGGAGACACCTGTTTTTCAGGTGCCAATTTCAGCTCTAGGCTTCCGTACAATATTCAGCACTGCTACAGACTTTTGCCCATTAGATCAGTCATTAAGGCTCCCATTCACAAAGCGCTACGAGGGTGCAAACCCCACCAAAACCTTAGTTTCTCTGGGCCTCAGTTTCCCATCTGCCAAATGGGTATCATAGCACTTCCTTGTCTCACAGGGGAGTTGAAGGGGAGAATGCATGTTTTGGAGGAGCTCAGAGGTGCAAAGACTTCTAATAGGGAAGGGGGCAGGTAAGTAAATCAAAATTTCGTTTTGCCATGGAGCGAAGTGAAGCTGTGTTAGGATGTGAATAAGGCCCCCTGCAAATGGGGCTCAGTGGGCACTGGGCAGACAAACAAACATTTTGTATTGGGCCCAGACATTCCGGGGGGTGGGGGGTGTAGGCAGGCAGATTGTTTTAACAGTACATGAATGGCTTAAGGGAAGTGAACTTAAGAACTTGTTCTGGGCCCCAAAGTTTCTGCAGACAGTATTTGGCTTCCAAATTTCTTTTTAACGCTAAACAATAGGGCATTTTCTGTTCTATTGACATAGAATATCAATATGAGAATGAATTCTAAACACACACAAAACCAAACCTTTTCCTCTGGGGTCTATTCTAGTCCCATGAGACCAGGGATGGGAAGCCTCAGGCCCAGAAGACTTTTATATGGCCTCCTTCCAGTTCCTGGATCTGGCTCCTGAATCCAGTTCCTAATCCCAAGCACTTAAAGACTGAGCTCAGAGAAAGAAGCAGCATTGACAGCATGTACACAAGGGGAGGAGAGAGATCACCGGCATCCACTCATCATTTCCACTGGATCCTTCTCTTTCCAAGTGCACTCTTTAAACACCCCCACTCCCATTTCTGTGCAGCCCCCAGAGCTTGTACTCATTTTCAATGTGGCCCCTGGGAGGGAAGAGGACCCCCAATCATTTGATATATCAACAAAGCATACACATGTTATGCAGAAACAAGTTCTCTTTCGAGGCCATTTAATGAGCAGCGCCTTCATCACGTCATGTTATCCTGAAACCACTGCCCCCAGGCAGCCCGATCTTAAAATGTGTGTGCAATGTGCATGTAACGTATGCACAACATGCAGTATATATTATTGTTCTCCGAACTGACCTGTCAGGGATTTATTCTGCTAATACTGATCTAAATGCCCTGCTCATTGGTAGAACTCTTCTATCTTCCCAAGATTGGGGGGAGGGCAAGATAAACAAAAGAATTTAGCTCAAGGAAGCTTGCTGTCCAGATGTCTGTCAGCTCCTTTGCTGTGGAAATATTGCTGGAAAAGTTTAACAGTGACAATGCAGCTAAGAGGCCAAAAATGGTCCTCCTCTTGGGAGGGGGGGAATACTGTAAATCACAAAAGATTCTGTCTATGCCTCAAACAAGAAAATTACTTATTTTCCTGCTTGGAATTACTCCAGCAGGACAAACCTGTTCTTAATCAAATAAGGAATGACTTCAACATCAGCTTTCCCTCAACCAGACTTTAAAAAGCAAGCACCCATCTCTCTTCAGTAACCCGCCAGCCCCTTCAAACTCTCCAGGGCTGCCTCACGATCTAGGTACAGCTCCTATGATGTAAGAACCTTCTAATGGATCACTGGGATTCAAAGGGAAACAGCAGGACAGATGTAGCAACAAAGACTAGCAGTCCAAGAATTCAGATTCATATCAGCTTGCTACTGGGTGACTGGTACAACCTAGTGGATAAGCTATTGGGCTTAGACATGAAAGACCAGGGTTCAAATCCCATCTTACCCATGAACTCGCTGATCAGCCTTGGGCAAGTCCCTGTGATGGCTGCCAATGGGTGTTGCCTGAGGGAACTAGTAGGTCATGGCAGTAGGACATTATGCTTCACCGCTGCTTAGATTTTGATGTTGTGAATTAGAAGGGTTATCTTTATAATGGGACGGAGGGTGGGAGGGAAGACAGGGGACTTTGGGTGCTTTTAGACAAGCACCTCCCCGCCTACTACCCACCCATTATACATGTTGCAGGGCTGCAGTGGCACCCTGTGGGTGCCCTGCAACATGTATAATGGGTGGATAGTGGGTGGGGTCCGAGGAGAGCTGCAGGGGTGCCCTAGGGGTGCCCGGTAACATGTAGAATGGGTGGGAGGGTAGGTAGGTAGTGGGTGGGGAGGTGCTTGTCTAAATGCACCCTTTGAGTCTCTGCAAGGCCCTTTTTAAATGGGCCACAGTGCTGGGGGGATGGGTGTGCACGCGGTAACATGGGCGGGCCAGAGGGTTGGTGTACACGGGCACACACCAATCTGCCCCCCCATCCCCACTCACAGAGCAATTGCTGTTTTCGCCAATTGCTCCATGAATGGGTGAAGGTGAGTGGGCATGCATGCCAACCCACCGGCTGCAGCTGGCACACAGGCAGCAGCCACTCAAGCCCATGAAGCAAACCTGCATGGACATGAGTGGGTGTGGCTCATGTAAAAAGGGCCCAAGATGTTGTACCATGGGACTTCTTATTTATATCCTGGGGGCAACTGGGAGGGATGGAATTGGGGACAGAGGAGCATTTAGGTGGAGATGGGGGAAGAGGACTTCCTCCGTGAATGAGAGTGGTAAGGATGGAATTCTGTGGTAATGGTTGAGAGAGAGGGATACAGGATTGGCCCCATCCCTTTGAGGTGGGGGGGCGGATATGGGCCAGGGGCAGCGGATTTGGAAGAAGGGGACTCTCCTGAGTAAGAGTGATGGTTTTGGAGGGGGGGGGGGGGGTTTACATGCGATTTACATTTGTTATCTGCATTTCTGTTTGTTTCTTGTCAGCCGTTCCGAGCATTAGGGACAGGGCATGGTATAAATATGCCCAAATAAATAACTGTCTCTCAGCCTCAGTTCCCCCATCTGTAAAAAAGGAACAACAATGACTTACCTCACAGGATTGTCATTGGGAGGGTGAACTAAACAAGCTGCTCCACGATGCGTCCTCGGGAAAATCCCGCGGACACATCGTGGCGTAGCCTTACCCCAAACGGGGTAAGACTGCCCAAGGCGAGGCACCTGGTGTGTCCGGGCGCACTTGCCCCACCACATTTGGAGCAAGGCTTTGGCGTCACGAGTGACAGGCGGCAGCATCCGTCGCGCATGGTCACGTCACAGCCAGGGGCTGGCTCTCAGTTGGGCCAGGAGGTGCGGCAGGGATGGGCAGACACTCCTGTGGGTGGCACTTTGTCTCCAAGATGGGCCGAGCTGTCCAGCTTTCCCACACTCATGTGCCTGGCTCCCTGCGCTGGCCCCCGCAGTGTGGTGGGGCCGATTGCCCACCATGGGGTCACGCAGGGATTGGTCTCAGGCAGGCTCGTCTGGCTGCACTCTTGAACCCTCACTACAGGATTCCTGGAGCCATGGCTGAGCCTGAGGCAAGGTGGAGCTACAGGCCCAGACACCTCTTCAAGCCGCCTTTCTCCTGCCCTGGCCACACACCTCCTTCTGTCTGTCTCCAGCTGCTGCGGTGACTCCCAGCTTCCTGGCTGGCTGTCAGCAGGAATATAGCCTGACCGGTGGCAGCAGGAAGCCAGGTGGAGCAACTCTCTCTCTCTCCTCCTCCTCACTCTGCTCTCAGCCCTTGCTCTACCCCCTGCGCCACTTCTTGAGCCCTTTGCTCTTCCCTGCCTGGTTTTCCCTCCTGCTCCACTTCCAGCATTGTCTCCCTCTCCTCGCTTCCCCCTGCTGGGCTTTTCTGACCCTTTGTCCCAGACACCCCCTCCCTCTGTGCTCCTTACATACTGCTTCACTTGCTCAAAATTCGCTCAAGCCAATCATGTTCGCAGGACGTCCCCAGGAAGTTGCAGAAGTGACATTACTTCACTTCTGTGCCGTAACTGGCTACTTCTATGAGTAACTGCTATCGATGAAGAGAAAAAAGAAAAGGGGGGGGGGGAAGACCTCCCACTCTTGCTCCTTTGTTCAGGCTGAAATGTCTCTGGTAGTTAATGATTAGTATCCAGCTCTTAAGCTGTTATGTAAAAATACCTCTTGCAATGAAGCAATACCGGGATATGAGCAGAGGACATGGAAGATTTGGCTTTATCCACTCTGTTCTCTTTCTCATGTGCAGATTATTTGAACTACCCTCTCTGGCTGGCATACGCCAACCAGTTTGAAATATAAGTCTGGTTTGGTTTTAAAGATCCATGCCTTTCAAGTCTTTCCAGGACCGCTTGCTAATGGGTCTTCTCTCTGGCACACAAGAAAGAGAATGTCGATCCATATTTTCCCTCGTATGAAACCTTCAAAGCTTTGGTGTCTTTTTTTATATTCAATTTCCAGTCTGCTCTCTTCACAGCAAATCTATCTTGGCTAACGTACAGACAGAGCCCCAGCTTTTCCACAGTCCCAAAGCCAAGAACAGTTCTCCAGTTGTAAAAGCAGCAGCACAACATGGCCTTTTCTTTAAAAGCCAAAATAAAATTGAAAATATTGCATACTGGATGCACTTGCATCACGCTCCCTGCTTCCTTTGCTGCCACTTCCCCAGCTGGTCTTTGCAGGCAAGATTCCCTGTCTGAAGCAGAGGTTTGCTGTGCTCTTGGGCTAGCCTTTTTTAAGACTAAGTGCGAAGAAGAGGGTTTTGCTTTTTGCTTTTACGAAGTGGATTAGATATGAAATGAGATGAGCATCTGTAGCTACATTCACTGAAAAGGATAAGTGTTACAAGAGCTTCCCAATTATCTTACTTAGGAAATAAGTTTATCCCCATCTGGAATGGAGAGAAAACCTTCTCTCTCTAATAACCACAGGGAATAATTGTTTTGTAATTAAGACAAGACAGAGGCCAAAAAAAAAAAAAAGGTGGTTTCTAGCCCTTTGTGCCAAGAGCTTCCAACATGTTCCTTCATGGTAAGTTAGTCACATATATACACTTGTCTGTGTGCATGCTGTTTGCATCGTGCACAAGAACGTCTACATCGTGGGCAGGGAACACCTGGTTTGTAGACCTCCAGACTAATTCTGGTTTTTGTTCTGGTCCACACGGCTAGTGGTGGCCAGGGTGTCACCGAGAGTGGTGGTGGGCACTGGGCACTCTGGGGCCAAAGGGTAGGCAGGAGGGGTCACTGTGCCAGGGGGTGGGGTATGTTGGGGCTACTGGGGTGGGAAGGTTGCACCAAAACACAAGTGGATGGGCCCGGACAGACTAGCTGGAGCACTCTGTAGGTGAACACGGCACGATGTACGATGCACCCAGCGACAGAGCACTTGGGCAGGCCTGATGGGCCCTGCCTCCACGAGAACTGGCATGCCTCGCCTCAGGTGGGACCTGCCTCCCCATCTCCATGCCAGCCCGTCCCATTTTTCCAGTGGAGTTACTCAATAGTATGGTGTACAATGTTGCTCTACAGATGCACAACAATGCCGTTGTTCACTGCTGAGTGACAGTACCACAAAGCAAAGAAGGTACCAAAAACAAGATCTTGAAGAAATTCAAGTCAATGAACCAAAATATTCCAAGCATCACATGGCACATGAAGGTTTGGTCAGTTGGGCATCTGAAAATATGAATATTCTTCCAAAATAAAAAATACAGGCGTAGCCCCAGTAGCTGAGTCAAAAAGCACATGGCACAGAAGTGTCTCAACAGCTGTCTCCAATGTTGATTTGTTTTCCTTCTCCATCCGTCACCAACTTGGGGATCTGTACTCACATGACAAAGTTCTTTATAACTTGAAATATCAATAAATCTCCTGAAATGCTATGTCTGCTAATTGATCTTGCAGACTTAAACTCATGGAACAAAATTCATGCCGGGGACCACTAATTTATTTATTTATTACTGTCTTTTAGCCCTGTTTTTATTGATGTATTTTATATTTGTATTTTAAACTTTTAATTGTTTTTACTATTGTTGTCAGCCGCCCCGAGCTGCTTTGCAGGAGGGGGCGGGATAAAAATCTATAAAATAAATAAATAAATAAATAAAATGCAGAAAGCATTTCATGCAAGAAATGACCCTGAGGTGCAGCCTGAACTACACTAATAAGGGTTAAGTAGTAGTTTATGGAATCGTAGATGCTGCTGCCCAAAACATTTAATAAAAAGGTGTTTGCTTTGGCACAGCAACCAAATGCCCTCTTTCTGTGGCCTTTCATGCAGCTACCCATGGGTCAGAGACTATGCATTCTTCTGGAATGACTCCCAAATGTATTTCTGTCCTTGCACTGCACAGAACTCTTCCAATCAACAAATAACCAAATTTGGGGGTATGCTTTTTGGCTGGAACTCTTTCTTTTCCCTTCTGCAACACTGAGTAGATAACATTCCTTGACGTTATCCTTGCCAATGCTGCAGTCCTCTAACCACTTGCTCCAGAGCAGTAGCATTAAAGTTAATGAGACTACTTTAGAGCAAGTGGTTTGAGGACTGATGATGGTTTGATTAGATAATGGTATATTGCAGGGGTTGGAACCACTTCTTTCTTGCGGGACACTTTGAAAATTAGTCCAGGCTGTGAGGGCCAGATAGGAGTTGGGGGTGGGGTATGTGATTAGGGTCATTTTAAAAAAGGATGCACCCACAAGACGGCATGGGTAGGCACATGCTCCCGTGACCCATGCTCCACCCACTCATGCCCACGCATGAAGCGTCAGGGAAAAACCCAGGATGCTCTGTGCAGGGACAGAAGTGGGCAGTGGATGGATGGGTAGGAGCACACATGCATTCTGGCCCACGTAAATCCTCCCTCACTCACCAGACATCTGTCAGCGTTCCTTGCAGCGTACACAAACCCATCCCCCAGCTGTGCCCTTTTTTAAAAGGCATATGATGGGGGAAGGTGTCAGGGGCCTCAGCAGGTCTGAGACCGCTTTCACACCCCCTCCCCCCATGCATATTTTGGCTGCGGGAGGGAATGCGTACGCCAGAATACGTGTGAGGTTCAGCTGGTCTGAAAGCCCCCCTGTGTGGCTTTGCCGGCAAACACACGCAGAGATACAGAGCAGAAAATCCAGCTCTTTATCTCAGTGCATTCCCTCCTGCAGCCAAAATATGCGCCGGATGTGTGTGTGTGTGTTTGGGTGTGAAAGTGGTCTTGTGGTAGCCCCTCAGGATCGAGAACAGTCAGGGCCTGCCCCAGGATTTGCAGGACCTAGTGGGGCCATGTGCGAAGTCTTGGTGCGAGGACTAATTTGCATAACTTAAATCATTGCTGGGGCTGGCACCTCCAGGGGTGGGGCCTAGGCTGGCGCGGGGCCATGTGCGGCCACGCATGTTGTACATGCCTAGGGCCAACCCTGAGAACGGTCAGTCATCATAGGGTGCAAAAAACCTTTGTGGCCCCAGATGGGATGGAGTAACTCTGACAAGAGGCTCCAGATAGCTTGGGAGACCAACAGGCAAGTTGCAGGGAACTGGGACACGCCCCCTGCTACCAGGCAGGAGTATAAGGCAAGGTCAAATGTGAGAAACAAACAAGCAGGACTGAGAAAGGAAATACTCTATGGCCGCTTTCACGCGAGCGGCCAGGAAAGCATGTTCTTCAACGCGCCGCTAGGAAAAGCCGTGCGCGGTGTTTACACGCACCAAAAGTGGCCGCCTGTCATAGGAATCGGCAGTGCGCCCGGCCTCTTTAAAGACGCGGTCTAGAAACCTCGATATTGGGGTTTCCAGAATGCGTCTTCAAAGAGGCCACGCGCTCCACCAATTCCTATGGCGTGTGGCCACTTCCAGTGCATGCAAACACGCCCTGCGTGGCGTTTCCTAGCGGCGCATTGAAGAACGCATTTCCCTAGCCACTCGTGTAAAAGCAGCCTATGGGACACAAGCATGTAACTAGCAAGAGGTGGAGAGAGACCACTTAAGGGAGGGAGGATTGCAACCAGCAAGTTGGGAAGAAAGGCAGACTCCAGGCAGAGAATGGTTCCTTAGCAAGGCAAGGAGGGAACATGCTCTAAGGGGAAGGGAGAGTGTAGTCAACCGAGCATGGAGGGAGGAATACAAGCTGCAGAGGGACACCAGGCTTAGCAGGAATAAGACAAGGACTGAGGCAGCAAAGGACATGATGCAGGCTTCAGAGACAGCAAGTCTTAACAAGAATCAGGTGAGGAGTGGGACAGGCAGTGAGAAGGCGGCAGATCTTCCAAACATCAAGGCTTAACAAGCCACAGGGAAATACAGCTAAACCTGCACAGGGACTAGAGGAGTAATGGGGGGGGTGAGGGTGGGAAGCAGGATCAGAGGCAACAAGGTTTAGCAGTCTACAGTCATACAACTCAGGGTACAAAGGCAGCAAAGTTTAACAAGCACAAGGTATGGGACAGCAGGCTTCAAAGGCAACCAGACTTCACAATACACAGGGATCCAATAACAGGGTTCAGAGGCATTAAGGCTACACAAGGGTACAACAATAGCAAAGCTAGGGGTCATACTTCACTAAGGGGAGACAGGGTATGAGGCTACAATACAAGAGGCACCAGACCCCTATATATGGTTTATAGGGGACAATGACAACAGCAGGGTAACTTTACCACAGCAGAAGAGCCATACAGGAACTCCAGGCTAAGCAATATTGCCTGTCATGGCTGGGCAGAAACAGAGAAGACAACAGTTGTCTCACCAACACCCTGTTATTCCCACCAGGTTTTATGCCCCCTGGAAGCCAATCAGGAATCAGCAGGAGGGGCTGGGGCTACACCAAAGGCCAGGGGCAGTTAACAAGACACAACATAGAGCTCCACAGAGCAATGGGCAGACTTTGGGAAGCTGAGATGGTAGCACAGCAGGACAAAGCACTGCCACGGGACCCCAAAGGCCAGGGGTTCGGGGCCAAGCCCTGAGAATAGGAAGGGGAGGGTCCAAATCATGGATCCATGCCATGGATCTTCCCACCTCTATCTTTGAGTGAATGTCCTCATCTCCACTCCCGTCCCCCTAAACTCATTCTTTGAATGGTTGAGGGCAAGGACTGGATCCAGAGACCAAAGCCAGGAACTGAAAGGGGGCCAAATAAAAAATAGCTGTGAGCTTGCTTTGGCCCATAGGTTCTCCCACTCCTCCTGCAGAGAAGCTAGAAGGGGAGCTATCAGTCTCAGGAGCAATGGATTCGCTTCCCTGGGAAGTAACAACTGAGATTAAACATTTAGTTCCTGGCATAACTACTGATAGCAGCAACAGCAAAGTACAGGAGTCAAGAGTACAGGAATCTCAAAGTGTAAGCAGCAGACAGTTCCTAAGTCAGTCATCATACGGAAGGCAGGCTTGCTGACATGCCTTCAGTAGCCTGTCTAGTTTCTTCATCTGCGAACGGAGAATATTCAGATGACCATGCTGACCCCACAGAATGTCTGTCTAGCAGCTCACCACGGATGCAGCCACACGAGACGCCTACTGCACCTTGAGTAGCTTTCCCCCACTCCAGCCAGCCTGACCACGATGCAGTGCATCCTATGGCTGGTAGCCGCCAGACGTACCCCCCGCTGCACGGCGAGGCAGGACGCTGGCTGCTATGCGCTGCATCCTCCAAAAAAGGCTTGAGGTCAGACACAGCACAGAGAGGCCTTCCTCAAAATGGGGTACGGCTGCCCAAGGTGCGGCAGCTCATGTGCCCAGTTGCCATCTGCTCCACCACGCCGCAAGGTCTGTTGCAGGGCTTTGAGCAGTGGCCACTCGCTCCAGTCCCACGTAGCCACATCACGGCAGGGAGCATGATGGTGATCAAGCCGAGGGAGGGAGAGAAGGCCGGGCACCTGCTCATGTGGTCCTCCCCGCACCTTGCAGGAGGTCCGACAGTGGCTTGCCCACCCGGTTTCGCCAACAGTTTGCCCTGCTCCCCACACTGGCCCCAGGGGGGACTGTGCTTTCCTGTGCCATGGGGCCCTGCAGGAATTGGGCCCTCTGCAGCTTGTGTGGCTGCACCCCCTGAGAACTCACGGAGTTAGGTCCAAGTGTGAGCTGTGGTCAGCCATTGAATAAGAACATGAGAACTGCCACATCGTATCACAATAATGGTCCATCCAGCCCAGTATCCTGTCTCTGACAGTACCAGCTTTGGTTGCTTTAGAGACAGGCACAACGGATCATAATGGTGGGAACCATTTCTTGCTAGTCACTTCCAACAGCTGACAGTCAGACCAACTTAACTAATAGCCATTTATGGACCTAACCTCTAAAAACGTATCCAATTCTTTTTTGAAATCAGTTGTGCCATTTAGTGCATCATCCCAGACTAGAAATTACACCAACTGGTACCACCTGCGTGGCAAATTGTAGTCAATTTTATTTAATAGTGGTATGCCTCTAAATGTTGTGTGTGTGTGATAACCTGTGCAGAGCTGCAGCTTAGTGGTAACCTTCCCAGCTGGCAAACTGGATATTTATTGGTATACAAAAAAGGTAGTGTTAATGACCCTGCTAATTATCATCCCATAAATCTTCTATCGATAATAGGGAAGCTTTACACCAAACACCTACTCCAAAGACTCCAATTTGGGGTAAACTCTGAAATAATAGTGGGACGAGAACAAGCTGGCTTTTGTAAAGGTCTATTGACCCTTGACCATATTTTTGTATTAAACCAGACAATGACTAAATATGTGCACCAGAGACCAGGTTCCTCATATGCTTTGTGGACTTGAGAACAGCATTTGATTCCATCCATAAGGAGCACCTTTGGATTAAGTTTGAGCTAACTAATATTGACCCTAGGCTGCTCTTTTTGATGGTTTCATTGAATCGGGGAACTTCTCTCTTGGTTAGACTGTCCTCCCATGGCCTCTTGTCAGAAACAGTACCAACTACCAGAGGAGTCCACCAGGGGTGTCTGTAGCTCTGCTACTTTTTAATCTGTACATCGACAGAGTTGTGGCGACCCTGAGATAGCCTTCATATCCCCCGGTAATAGTGGGAAGTTCTCCAGTGGCTGTTCTGCTTTATGAAGAGGACACAGTATTAATTTTGCAAACCCAAATTGGTTTGAGGTTTGTGATGAGGGATTTTTGACAGTACTGGAGTGAAGAATATCTAGAAGTAAATTTTGTTAAAACCAAGGTCATGGTTAATAGAACCCTCGCGATCGCACCATCAGTGGTTCATGAACTCCCACCAAACAGAACAAGTTAAATGTTATAAGTACCTAGGAGTGACTTTTGGTAAGGCAGCCTCCTGGCACCCTCGTCATAAGATTGCATTTGCCCAAGCTAGGTCCACTTGTAAAGGGATCCTCACCTGCTATTATTTAAGAGGGGGCAAATTGGTAATCCCTGTCTTAAATTTTTTTAGGGCCAAGGTGCCCCCCCCCTCCTTTTATATGGAATTGTAGCCTGGGGCCTGCCGTTGATTGAAGAGCTCAAACCGATTCAAAATGGTTTCCTCAGGGTGATGTTTCATGTCCCTAGGTGCACTCCTTCTGCCCTATAAAGGGCTGAAGTTGGGTGTCAGTCTATTTTAGAGTAAGGGATCAGGAGCAGCAAGGGTTAAGGGAAGCAAACAACACACAAAAGGTAGCTGTACTTTATAGTTCCCTTTTTATTTCTTCTAAACCTGCCTCTTATTTCTCAGTTTTGTCTGTTTGGCGATACAGATTTGTATTCACTCTAGACAGAGTTAATATGTTGCCCCTGGCGATTCTTGAGGGCCGATTTGCTAAATTACTTTTTGAACAGCGAGTGTGCCACCTCTGTTCCCTTGATTCGGTAGAATCTTTGCATCACGTGTTTTGTTTTTTTTTAACGGTCCTCTATATTCCACCCCGAGTGCACTAATTTTGGAACCCGTTACAAATCAGCTCCCGCTCTGTAGTCAGCGTGAGGTGTTGGTGACACTTCTTGCTGATACGGATACTAACTTCTCCTTAGGGCAGTGTAAAAATTAAGAAAAACAGCCCTAGGGATATCATAAGATTATGTTTATCCTTTTGAGATTCTTAGCTTACAGAAATAGGCTTGTTTGCATTTTTATCTTTGTTATGTGTTTTATGTAATGCAATGGCTTTGGTTGCCACAATAAACTTTATTATATTACATTTCTTGGTAGCCATCACAGGAAACCTGCTAAGAAGGTGAAGTTATCACATTTTAAGGCTATATGCAGTCATACAAACCAACCTGTACAGCTCTCATTTTGCCAACCCAACTGGTACCGGTTTTCACTTTGGCTCATGGACTAATTGACCTTTGCAACATCCTCTGGCAACAAGTTCCACAGATTTATTATACGGTGTGTGGGAAAAAAAGACTTCCCTTTGTGTGTCTTAAATCTGCTGGCAGTTAATTGAATAGGTGCTCGCTAGTTCTAGCAGTACGAGAAGAGGTAAGAGCGCCTTATCTAGCTGCTCTGTACCACTCACTGGTTTGTAAACTTTTGTCATACCCCTCACCACTCATCGCTTCCATAAGCTAAAGAACCCTAACTTATCTACAGCCACTCAACACATGGAAACCAATCTATACCGTTAATCAGTTAAACTAAACTAAACAGTTTTGTTGCCCTTCTCTACATTTATCATTGTTTAACATTTGTATGGCATGCTCAGTGTTAAGGTCCAAGTACTTGACAATCCTCATTATTTCACCCTCGCAACAACGTTGTGAGGTAGGTCATCATTGGTCTCATTTTGCAGATGGGAAGTCAAGGGAGTGACTTACCTAAGGCCACCCAGTAAGTCCATGGCTAAAATCATATTGGAACCATGGTCTCCCAGGTCCAAGTCCAACACCTTGTTCATTAATCTATACAACTCATGCTTCTTCTATTTCTTCTACATCCTTTTGAAGATGAATGGTGAAAACAGACATAACCCTAGCTCTACTTTAATACCACTTTAACATTTGTTATGCATGTTGTAAGGCTACATAGGGCACCAACACAGCCCTGCAACATGCATAACAAATGGTAAAGTGGTATTAAAGTAGAGTTATCATCATGTCTGTTTTCACCTGGAGAGACCATAACTGCACACAATATTCAAGGTGCAAGGATCAACACCTTTTAGGGGACCGGCACAGAAGCAAGCAAAGGATGAAATAGCTGGTGAGTCAATGAAGATGGGTTGATTGCGCCCCACTGGACAGGACAGAAAGCTGCTTACCAGTTGGTGAGCTCCTGCTATATAATTTGAGCTTGAGGAGGATTGCTAGAGAAAGGTTAGTTTCTCCTGAGAGTGCTCCAAGCCAAGGAGGAGTTCTGCAGGCTGGGAATTCACCACGGGGCCCAGACATACTCAGGACCTTCCATAGGTCAGGACGGCCAGGGGTGAAGTCCAGAAATATGCCCAGGCTGGAGCCCAGGGAAAGGGTTCCGTGAAAATAGGATAGCTGGGAGTCTAGAGGAACAGGCCTGAGACGGAAGAGCTGGAGTTCAAGGAAGGGCTCTCCTCAAAAGGAAACCACACCCTGAGGACTTCAGTGAATTGGAAGGAGAACCATGCTCAGGTCAGAGATGTAGGCCTGAGCCCAGCTGCACTGGACCCAGGCAAGACGAAATTGGGTTCTTCTCAGCCTGCGCCTGATGTGACTGGGTGGTCCTGCCATCCCATGGGAAGTCATGATATCACAATCTTCTACAAGGGGCAGGTCCACATCAGAAAAGCACAGAATTACAACAGGAAAAAAAAAAGAGAAAACTACAGTTTAACAAAGGCCTTCTCCTGCCCCTTACAAATCATCATTATGTCACAGTGCTTTGTATGAGATGCAGGTGTTCCAGTTTTGCAGGGAAATACCATTCTTTTGGGAGTGCTCGCAAGTGTTTGTCGGTAGTTCATTAGTCTCCGGTGATTCGACACTTCTGCCATTGTCGATATTGACACCTGTGATTTTTCGTCATTTCCCATCAAATGTGTCACTTTCTGGCATCCCCCCCTCCCCCCATTTTTCTTTTGTCATTTTTCATAATTTTTGTTACATTCTGGGACTTTTACAACAGTTTTATGGCAATTTTCAGCATTTCCTTTACACTCAGCCGGCACTTTTGCATCTCCACAGCCCCTGGGGGTGTGCGTGAGGCACACGTGGAGTTTGGGATTGGCTCTGTTCAATTCATGAAAAACAACAACAAATGGCAAACACAGCGGGAAAAGCTGGTAAGTTTCTGTGTTGCACGAATGAAGACAAATGACCTGTTTCTGATGGAAACAGCATTCGGCACGAATTTGTCATTTCATGCCTAGAGTCTTCCTGTAGCTAGGGAGCCCAGCCAGAGCAGTTTGAGCAGAAGATGTGCCTGACCGAACACAGTCCCATTAAAACCAACTGGGGTTGGGTTGCAAACTTCTAATTGGATGGAAGAAGGTTTATTGTGAACTTGTCGTAACTATCATGTGGGATTGGAAGCAGAACCCTACTCAGCCCAAAGATACAACCCTTTGGAAATGCAAAGTGATACACACCTCCTAACCATTCATGATTTTCACTTTCTGATATTACAAATCCTAGGCTCTCCAGTCTATTAACTTCCTTCTGGTTCCAAAGGTTTCTATACACCATTATCTAAACACATTTCTCCTAATATATCTCTGCCACAGTCGTCTGCTGCTTCATATCTACCGCTTCCTCTTTGGAAACTCAGCTTACTGACCTGTCAGCATCCAGGGATTCATGTTCTTTCAAAGCAAGGCCTAATGTTTTCAACATCCTCTCTCGTTTTCCTGTGATCGGACTACTGTCTAGCATTGCTAGGAATCTGATCTGCCACCCACTTTAGTCTCTATGGCATTCCAACTCGGGAGCCGCACATATGTTTAATCCATTGGCTGCTTCCTTTCCCTGAACTTTGGACTTCTCTTGTCCTGTATGAATGAAATACAGAGCAGCAATGGCAAAGCGAGTTATTTACTAAGTTACCACCATAATATACAGCCTCTCGCAACATCTTCATGGTAAATCCATTTAGAAACAGTAATAACAGCTGCAGCTGAATTCCCCACAAAGAACCTGTGATACCCAGTGGGAAATAAAAGAATCTGAACAGCATTTAACACGTTGAAAATAGCCATGTTTATATGCGCTCAAAATGTACGAAAAGAATAAGCAAGCAAGCTCATCCCTCGTTTCTCTCATACTATGGAAAAAAGAGCCCGTCAATGAAATTAAACTGGGACATGGAGGAAATTGCCTGCTTCAAACAGCAGGTCAAATGCCATCGTGAGAAAACTGACAGCAAAAGCCACCGTAGGTGCAAATACAATTTTTAAATTTTTTTTACATAAAATGCCTGGTGAAATACCCAATGGGATCAATAGGAGTGTTTTAGTTCTCTTTAATCAGCTTCAGATTGGGTCCCAAAGAGGAGAATAAGAGGGAGCAAAAGGTAGGATATAGCACATGTACAGCCGCTAATAGTTTGCCACCAAGAACTCGGCTCTGCCAGAGACAGAGTACTACTCACAGTCCTAAAGAGTACTTCACATTCAAAGATTTGAGTATAATTCACCACCACCACCCTATCCCAATATAAACATAAAAAGCTGAATGAAAGGTGCATGGACACACCATGCACAGGTTGCATGCACCAAGCACAGAACATGTGCACATGCACATTCTGCTCTTTGTGAGCACCATGCACTGCACATGCATGCATTTGCCTTGGATTGCCCTCAAGTCTCCAAAATGCAAATTGATATGCTGCTATCCTTTAAGTCGTGTTCAATTTGCGAACCAAAGTGGACAGGTTTGCAAACCGATCCAAATGCAAATTTGAGCCCTTGTAAAACATTTGCTGTGATCTTTGTATTTTGGTAGCTTGGATTTCAGCAGGTCGTATTTTATATTTTGTGACATCACAAAACCACCAGGGAGTCATTTGTCCAATTAAATGGTATGCATACTGTCACGGAGAAACATAGGGTCACACACGTGTAACATGGGCCCACATGTAGACTACAAGTCTGGTAAATATGTAAAGCAAAAGGTTCCACATGTATGTAATGTTACAATTGAGAACCGTAAAACCCAGATCAGAACTGTGACACCTGACCAAGTTCCAGGAAATGGAAAGACAGTTTTGTTGATTGCCCCAGACAGATGGCCAGAGACATTAACAATGCTAATGGCAGCAGCCATTGCCTATATGCAAGAGACAGAGAAAGCTGATAACGAGAACAAAGGGAATTCTAGAAGCCTCGATTAGATACGAGGAGTTTCCTCCTGGGGCTATAAGGAGTTGTACCCCAGAGGGGGCAGGAACTATCAGAAACTCACTCACCATCTTGCAGCCAGCAAGGCTGGAAACCATGAACTGAGAGACAAGACTTTACTTTCTAGCAACTGTAAGTCTGGAGACCCAGTCGCTTATATCAAGGGCTGAAAAGAACTTTTGGACCTTTGTAGAGTAAGATGCTTATTTAGGAACTCAACCAGTATAGATCAGGAATGCGTTATATTTACCTTTGATTTCTAATAACAACTCTGTATCAACTATCTTGCTTATGTAATCAATAAACTTACTTCTTATCTTTATGAAGAAGTGTCCATGTCTAACACTGGAACACAAGTGAGCAACAAGAGTTCTCAAGCCCTTGCGAAACCAGAGAGTAAGAGTCTGTAAAAGGGAAGGATCAGGCCCTTGAGTGACAAAGGGGTTGTCCCTGCGGCAGGTTTGAATCAGCCAGAGGGAGAAAACTGATCCAAGTGGGCTGTACGCGAGGGAAACCGAGTCACTCAAACCCAGTAAAGTGGAGGTGCGGACCTCCAACCCATGACACATACCTTACAACTGATGACAATGATCAACCAATTAGAAACTGCAGAATATCAGGTACAATCTAGACTCTATGCATGGAATAAAAATCTCAGACTGAATCATGAAAGGTAAATAAATAATGAAATAGACCCTCATGCTATTTTGCTACTTCACAGGGCCACAGTTTGCACTCAAACTGTATTTGATGATTTTGCCTGCTTCAAAATCCTCACTCACTACTTCCCAGGCCCATAGGTAGTAGTTACCACAAATATTAACACTCACTACCATTCACATAATGACTGAGCATTACAGCAATACCACAGGATTTCTCCCGAGATACTTATGACCATATCTATCACTAACGTAACAGGATTAAAGTCTACAGGATATAAATTAAAATTAGAGAATCCAAGGACACAAAATTGGTGTTAGGGAATGGATGTTTTCTGAACACCCATTATCCTCTAGGCAAAACCAGTAGTCACCCAAGAGAGATACTAGGATTAACACCCCTGAAAGCCATGACTGCATCCCTTTGTATTTTTATGTAGATACTGGGCAGCTGTGGCAATATGCAATACAAGACAACTCAGTAAATGAACCTTTTCACACTCCCACAAGAAACGTCCCCTGACATCTTTTGCAGCAGTTCTTGGAAACCAAAACGATCAAGGTCATCACAATGCTGAGCCAAGCCCTGTGATTTGTAGAAAGCAACAATTCTTGAAGCGTGGCATCATTTCCCTAATGGTCAAGCATCATGGCTATATTTAGCACGACCTAAACAGAAATGAAGAGCAAAAGAACAAGGTATAATTTTCATGGCCGCCGCCTTCTGCTCACAGTCGGTCTAGTACTGTAGGTGATAGTTAAAGCGGATGGAACTGAAAGTCAGGATGGGAAAGAAAGAATTAACAGCTTTGACTTAGGCCACTTGCCGACGTTACTGGGGCCGGCGATTCTCCTGGTGGGGAGTCTCCCAGCCAAGAAACTTACCCCGAGCTCTGCATGTGGGCGCAAGGCTAAAAGCATCATCATCCGTGGCCAGTGGCTTTTTTTCCCCTACAAATGTCAGGCCTTGAAATCCAGCACTGATATTCAGAGGGGAAAAAAGCCACAAGACGCAGCTGATGACCTGCACCCACATGCAGAGCTTGGTGTAAGTTTCCCAGCAGAGAGATTCCCCTCCGGGAAAATCACTGGCCCTGGTAACGTGGGCAAGTAGCCTTAGATATGGGGGGGAAATGAATTATTTATTTTGGACTAAATGTTCAAAAGTGGCTGATGATTTGGGTGGAGGGAGTGTGGTTGCCATCTTGGTCTCAAATGTAACAGAGGACCACAAAGTAGTTCAGATAAGATCTTTTATCAGATCAAGTTCTGATGGCAAGCAAGCTTGCAACAGTAGTCCAATAAAAGATATCATCTGAACTATTTTGTCTCCATCGCTGATAATTTGGAGTGTATTCGATTGGATACTCGACTTCTAAGAGATACCCTATTGTCAGAAAAATCTTGGCATTCATCCTTTGAACGTCAGGCCCCTTGAAGGTGTCTCAGTTTTAGCTGTCAATTACTGAGGCATCCATGAGCAAGATTATTTCATGGCCTCTGTAAGCCAGGAAGATAGTGGAATGTCAAGCATGCTAATGAACTAACCAACCATTAAAATTATACCTTGTTTTTCTGCTCTTCATTTCTGTTTAGGTTGTGCTAAACATAGCCATGATGCTTGACCATTAGGGAAATGATGCCATGCTTCAAGAATTGTTGCTTTCTAAACTAGCCTTGGTCCAATGATGGCTGCTTTTGGTCAAGTGAGCAGAAGGGAGTAAGGAAGGAATAAGGTGAAGCAGGAAGATGCTTGCATTTCAAGGTGAAAGAAATTAACCTCTCTGTAGTGGGCCAGCACCAGAACTGGCCACCATTTTCGCCCCACTTAGAATCAGAGTTGGAAGGGATTTTGAGGGTCATCTAGTCCAACCCCTTGCTTAGATGCAGGATTCAAGGACTTACGTCTCAAAATGGAGTCACACAGGCAAAAGGCTTGAGGACTACTGACTTAATTACAATCCAGAAACAAAAAACGTGCAACGTATATCAAATATCAATCAGATTCCGACCCCATCCACAGATGGTATGATCACATTTGGGGTCTCGACCCAAAGTTTGGGAACCTCGGACTTAAGCGATGTCTACGACCTGACCCTCTATTCCCCTCAATAAGATGAAGGTGCAGTGGACTGGTTTCCACACTGCTCCAGCAAGAGACATGTTTGGGTAGCCTGGGGGCACAGAGGGAGCCAACGGAGACATGACTCCCATCCCATTCTCAGTAGCACACGAGAGGGCTTCTATAGAAGTGCAAATTAAAAAGCCTACACAGGTTCTCCTTCCGCCAGCCATGTTCTCAAATTAAGAGCCATAAACGCACAGGAAATAAGAGGAGGGATTTGTTTGCTTGTTAAATGTGGGGGAAGAAATAACAGCATTTCACCAACGCTATAACATTCAAGGCAAATAAATACAGTGGGCATTTCAGCCAGTTCTTTCCTGAGTGCTGTAATAAGAGTGTCTCAGATAAGTAATGAATCCAATTTACCCACCACATCATCATAAAACACCCAGGGCTCTCGCCGCACTTCCCTGAACTTCTGAAGTGTCGTGTGATGGGAACTCAGCCAGGGCGTGTCAAATGGGGAAAAAGCTCCCTTTGTGCAGCGATACATTTCCCCCCAGCAGAGACCATATCTAGATGAGTAATCACCGCTCAAGAGGAATTTGACATTTCCTAGTAAATACCCAGCTCGGTAAGGAAGAAAATAATAATATTTTTTTAAAAAAAACCATAGCAGTGTGCTGTGTGAGGCTTAAAAGAAGAAAAAGAAATTCCAAACAGCACGTGCAGATTTTTTTTCGGGGGGGGGGGGNCCATTGCCTCCTGATTCAGTTTAGAACTCAGCTCAGGATTTTCCAACTCGTTTGTCAAGGCTCACCGGAGACCTGACCCAGTCCCCCTTGCTGACTTCGGGCATGACGATGGTCAAGCAGCAACTGGCTTAGAGGCCTGTGATCTGAGATGAGCCCAATGGGACATGACTGGTCCTGTTGGCATTAGGTTGGGCATTCTGCCTGCTCCCACTGAACGTGGGTTGGGTCAGGCTGTAGGAGACTCCGTCTTCCATTGAGCGCTGTGCTCTGGAGGGGCTAGGTTGGAGAAAGCTGTAGCCCCATAACCTCAATGAGCACGGTCTTGTCATAGGATTCCATAAGCCTCAGTCCCTGGCTCACAAGAGACCAACTGCATTGGGATCAGGTCATGCTTGGATGCAAATTTCTGGCCCAAGCAGGGCTCTAAACTGGCTTCCCCATTGCTAGTGTATCTGTATTTCTCTTATCCACCAGATACCTCTTCCCCTGGAGAAGACCACAGTCTTGGTGGGGACCAGTTGTCTGCTCCGTGCACTGTGGTATAGTCATATTTTCTGTAATATAGGATTGCCTCTCCACTCCTCTATCTGGATATGGGTTTGTGCTGCAGGATTAGGTATTGCTCCTGTTTCCTCGCTGGCTAACATTCTAGTGGGGAGCAGAAGCCCCACCCACAAAGGCTCCAGCTTCCGATGAGTCTTGCACTGCAATATGGGGTGCAGTGTTCCTGTCTGTCAACTGATCGGCAGGAAGCAGGCGTCCTCACTCACAGCACAAGCCCTCGCCTAGAGGATTGGAAGGGGTGGAGGCAAGAAAAGTTCCTGCTCCATGAAAAAAATCAAGGCTATATCATTGCACATCAAGGAGGCCACTTTGCTCCGCACCAGCACTGCAGCCATCATCAGGAGCTGGGATTTGCACTGCAGAGCCTGAGGGTTAGTGGAAAAGAACAACATGCTGGAATAGCGTTCCATTGTGTTCCAGCACTAAGACACCCCTGTCTATGCAACTTCAGCCAGTCTGCAATGAGCACAAGCTGGGTGCAGCCATCTTCAGCAGATGCATAGTAGTCTCTAATAAACGGCGAGGTCTACCAGTACCCATTGATCCAAATAATTTGGAAACTCCTTGCTTAATGGAACTGCAGAGTAATCCCCTTGGAGGTCAGTGGAATTCCTCTCTACTTACATCTGTGCACAGGAAGAATTTGGTGTTGGATACAGCCACACAAGACAGGTGGGCCCGATCCCTCACCCACCCCAGGGCAGGCAATTACAGCCACCACACTTTGGGCCAGTGAGAAGAGCAGGCAACATGATCTGTCCCTCCATGTTCTGTCCTGCTTCCGGGAAAGCGGGTGGGTGCCCAGCCCATGCACTATCCTCCCCCCTGGCTGTGACACGGCCACACAGGAATGGCGAATGCAGCCGCTGTTCAATGGTGCTGGCGGATCTCATCATGGGGTGGGGCAGCGCAGGGACCAGCCACACAGGAGGCAGTCCTTTAACCCACTTTGGGCAGGGTTATCCCATTTTGGGCAACATTTCATTACTACACGCTCTACTTCTCCAACGTACTTCTCCAGTGAACGTGTTGCGTAGCAGTCGGCTGCCCAGCTTACGGCTGTACGATTCACTGCATTTGGCGTGTTAACGTTGCCCAAAGTGGGATAATTCTGCCCAAAGTGGGATAACGTTTCGTGTGGCTTTACCCACTGTGTTTCTTTGAAAGGTTGTCCTCTAGTCTCTCTGGAGCAGGGGTAGGAAACCTATAGCACATGCATCAAATCCATTCTGTGGCTGTTTTTTATTTGGTTCCTTTCATTTTCCTTGTCTGCTTGTACAGCCAGCGTTACGCTCAAGCAGTGAAAGAACGCACTCAAGGAGAGAGGATGGATCCATGATCCAGACCCTCCCCTCTTTTCCCCTATCGTGAGAACACATCATAAGCATCCCACAGGCTAACTCCTATCCAACCCACAGAGCTTGTACTAATTCTCAAAGTGGCCTATGGGGAAGAAAGATTCCCCCATTCCTGGTCTAGAGAGACAGAAACATGCTTGGTGAAAAGATTAGTAATGACTTCTTCTGGCTTTGATCTAGTTGGGCAGTAAGTAAATAACGGATAATACCATGGGCTCATGTTTGCTATGAGCTGCACAAGAAAACATCAAAAAATAATCCCCGCCAATTTAAAGACTCTAAGACAACGACCCACGTTCACTGCATTTCCCCCATTTCTGACAACGGAGAAAATGCAGTGAACATGGGACCCTGGTCTAAGAGTATGGAAAGCTGATGTTGAATGGGGGGGAAAAGCTCTGTTTTTTGAGATTTCAGTACTGTGCTGGTGTACGTGTTCTACTGCAGCTTTCTGCTAGTCTTACGTTACAGTTCTTGAAGTACAAAACAAGGATATAAAGGAGCTGCCTAATTCAGTCAGACCAATGGTCCATCTTAGCCCAGTATTGTCACAACCTGACACAGCAGCAGGGTTTCAAATCTGGCTCTCCAGGGCTCACCCAGGCGTGCTACCCGAGACCATCAAGGATCCCCAGCAGAGGCCTCACCCAGGCGTGCTACCAGAGATCCTGAATCAGAAATGCCAAGGATTGAACTTGGGACCTTATTCATGCAAAGCATGTGCTCTACCACCTGAGCCACAGCCCACCCCAAGAAGTCTTATTGAACACCTTCTATTAAGGACACATCTACTTCGTAATGACTCGGGCTGGTCCTACTAGGTAAAGTCAATGGTAACACACCTATGAATATCAGTGATGCAGGATTGAGCTTTAAAATACGTAATGGATGTTATCTAGAGCTGAAAAGAGTAGCTCACTGGCTACCAGCAGGTAATACCTGTATTTTTGAGTATCGCTTTGGGTACTCAACAGGCTACCTAACTGATCAGGTACCCAGATGCTTACAACCCTTCCACCCCACCCCACCACAAAAAAACCCGATACTTTTCTGTACCGATTCTTTAATTTTCTAGTTACCAATTAGTAAATTGGGATAGGCAACTGAAAAACTAGGAGCTGAAGTCATAGTTCCAGGACATTCCTGGACATCAGGAACTCAAATCAGGTTGAAATCAGGTACCAATCGGTACCCGATATTTTTGAGTTGATTTGGGTACTGGAAATTCAATGGATATACCCATTTTTGCGGGTACTTCTTTAAGCTCTAATCTTATCCCATTAGACACTCGTTCTTCTGGAAACAATGGGCTGGATTATTCAGGTCTATTTGACGGGAACATAAGGTGCATCAAATTCAGCCACTTTGAACCAAATCTGACGGATCAGTTATTTGTCCCATTCAGTTTAAGATATTTCAGTTCTCGAGGTTTGGGTTACTCAGTTTATCATGCATTCACAATGATGCTAACTAGTGTCAAGACAAAGCAAATAAGCAAACCAAATAAATGGATTTACAAATATCTGCTTTGGGTATAGATATTCAGCTATTTGGATGGCTATCAGATTATCCAAATATCATCTATGAATACAGTGCCCATTCATTTCCCCACTCTCTTTGACAGAGTTCTTACCATGAACCAGGAAGGGAATCTTTCCAGGGTGTTATGTTGCATATCTGTAACTTCATAGGTGCTCTGCTTTTGAGCCGCTAATGAAAGTTTAAGCCACGCTAGAACCTAGCATCTGGTTCTGTCTCTGTAAATTAGGATGAGCCAAAGAAGAGCAAAGCCAGTGTCAAAATATTGGCATGAATCCCTGGCAGTCACAATGGCCTTTACTGCTGCATGCGTTTCCTACTTTGTGTACCTCAGGTCCACTCCAATATATTGCTGTTTTGGCTTCCAGAGCTTGGCCTGACTTCCAATTCTCTGGCTAGTCCAAAAATCTGGAGTTACACATGCTTCACAACATATACGAATCGTAGATCATGATGGAAAATTACATGGACTATCTCAAGAACATAACAAGGCTAAAAGGCCACTTAACTACAACATCCACAATAAACCTATCATTGATCACATCCATCAAGCACAGACTGCACTACTTTGTCCTGTATTCATAACCCAGATGAGTACTCCCTTGGGCTTAATGCCAACACCCTCCTACCCCCTCCAATGAGCTAACCAACTTCAGATTCACTCTATGAACCAGTGTTTTATTTTCTTTAGTCTACTACGATAACACTCTGTAGGACTCAACATCTTCAGGCCAAGTTCCTCTTTTGGGACAAGCAAAATTCACAAAAAAATTAACAAACAGCAACAATAAACTGCATGCAAGTCAACAGTTTTGATGTAAAACTATAAACACACACAGCACATTGCATGGCTGAAGTAAAACAAAGAGGGAGAGGGCTAGACAAAGAGAAGGAGAGCTATTTGCTATTCTCAGAGACAGGCTTTCAACTGTGGAAAGCATCTCCCATTACAATTTCTACTTTGCAGGACAATGCCCTTGGACATTACTTCCCTCCTCCTGCTGAGTGGACCATTAACCATCAGAAGGAGCCACATTCATTGACAGGACAATAAAGCATGGAGGAGCGTCCTGAGTTTCATTGCTGTAGGTGTTGAAAAATGGATTCTTAGCTCTATCGACCAATAAAGTTCTTTGTGCATTAGAAAGAACCCTCAAGGGTTATCCAATTCATCCCCCCTGCACTGAACCATCTTTTGTAATTGTTAGTTTGGATCTGGGTCAGGTTGGTGGTAGCTAAGGTTTGCTCCCATTGTTCTGCTGACCAGTTTTTTTAAGAGATGGTCCCAACCCTGAAAACATACATTCTGTTTCCTCCCTGGTGACTTTCAAATCCCTTCCCAAAAACCTACCTCTTCGGACAGGTCCCACCACCACAGATTGCTCAGAAATGTGCCTTCTATTGTCGTATTATTCAGGGTTCCCTGTAACTAAGCTACTGTACAGAGGCGATTTCCTTCCCGCAAAAGCATATCTTTTTTGTAGGGCTTGGCATCAAAATGTGCCTATTCGTAGATCTCACTCAATAGTTTCCAGTGTTCCCAGAAAGAAAAGCAATGGGAACTCTTTAAATCACAGCTCTGAGATTTGATTGTGAAATGCGTACCTATAAGACCTGTTGATCATGCCTCCGTGACACATATACGATGCTTTTAGACAAGCGCCTCCCCACCCATCACCCACCCATCATGCATGTTGCAGGGCCGCATTGGTGCCCTAGGCAGCCCTACAACATGCATGATGAGTGAGTGATGGGTGGGTAATGGTAAGGGAGGCGCTTGCCTAAAAACACCCACTGTCTCACTTCAACAACTACTCCCTTGTCACTAAGCTAAGCTCATGAACCTGTGACTTCTCAACTTCATGACTGTATCCCCATCTCTCCTCATGTCCTCCTCTCCCTTGTCTCCCCCCTCTTCATTTGCCCTTCCTAAATTGTAAGCCCCTTGGGGTAGGCAGCTGTGTCTAATTAATTACTGTTCAATGCCAGGCACACTGCTGGGATTTTATTTATTTATTTATTATTTGCAGCCATAAATGAGTCTGAGCTACATCTAGTGCCCAGGTGTCAACATCTCCAAAACCACAAACTTGCCCCTGGGCAGTTTAAGGCAGACTTATCACTGCCACTGTCCAAGCTCCAAGTATCGTGTGGTTGGGTCAGGTTTAACTTCAATGCCTATTTCCCTCACTGAATTCATGAACATGGGCAGTACTGGAGTGTCAACTCTTTATTTGGGGGGGGAGGGCGGGAATTTCCCAGCAATGCTAGCACTGTTCAGGCTTAACTCCACCTCCAACCATGAGAACCCATGACCGCCAGCTTTTTGAAAAATCACCGGCTCAGAGTAGTGGAAAGATAGAGTTCTCAATACTTCTAACATCATGGAGCGCAACAGAAGAGAATTGTTACCAGTTTAGAGGGAGCCACAAAAGAAAGACTCAGAATTTAATGTTATACCACTCAGATGGCAGGTGTGCTTAAGGAGAATAATGAGGAGTACATTTAAGGTTTACTTGTGTGTGTGCGTGTGGTCAGGCCCATACAGAAGAGGACCATAGACAGGAGCCACCTGCCATCCTCAACTAAGAAGCAATTCCTAAGCTGTCTGAAAGCAAAGGGGGTTGACAAAAGGAGTGTTTTCAGATTAATGCGGGACTACCCACCCTCAGAACAGCTTTGGAGGTGCAACCCTGGGTCCACCCACTCCTAGGCCTGCCTAGGTCAGGATCAGATAGACTTTTTGGGTTCCCCAGCCCATGGTCCACTCATGGGATGCCCCACCACCACCATACAGTTGTAGGCAATCACCCAACACTCTAGGCTAGTGCCCACAATGCTATGGTGTTGCCTGGGGCAACAGCCAGCTGGGAGCAGAGCAGCAGCATGGGTCCGCGCATCAGACGGATGGTGAAATGTTTCTTGATTACTGAACACATATTTGCTGCCCCTCACCCTCCAGGACTTTTTGACCTTCCACACCCCTCTTTTCTGTCAAACTGGCTATGGGCCTACATTGGGTGAGGGCTAGAGGGTTACTGTAAGGTGGACTTCTAAAAATGTTTCATTCAGTAGGGAAGAGGGACATCTGAACTGTCCTTTTTTAAAATGTCTTTCTTTCCCTGGAGACAGCAGGGGTAGGTAACCGGCACAGGGATTGACTAACCACCTCCCTAAAGGATACAGTTCTATAATCATTGTCCGCACTCATTTCCCACTGCTGTCTATGTGATTCATGTTTAATTGCAGGATCAGGCCCTACGCTAACAAATTATTCATTCAAAGCTACGAAGGCCAGGAGGGGGAGGTTACAGATGCTATAGGCTGGCAGCTTCTTCCTCTCAGACATCCGGGGGTCAAAATGACAAGGAGGCGAATGAAGTCTATTGCAATTTTATCTCTCCAAGGACAGCACAGAGCTGGGTCATCCAAATAGTCAGGCTGACCTGCTCCGAGACTTCCCTTCCTCATCGTACAGAAACGGCTCTGACATCACAAAGCTGGAGGTTAGCTCAACATACTTTCCAGTGTCCTTTTCTGGCTGTGGCACAACTCCCTCCCAGGCGAAGGCCATTATCTCGCATTACCTCCTACCTTATGCTTAGGGAGGAAGACCCAAATAAGTATGCTTTAATCTGATGTAAACCATATAGGTTTACAACAGTCACCATTTTCCAGGAAAATCAATAGGAGTTTTGCCCTTGGTTTCAATGGAAATAGAGGGTGAAAAAACAGACACGATGCTAACCCCACTTTAACACTGCTTTAATATTTCTTGTGCGTGATGCAGAGCTGTACTGGTGCCCTATACAGCCCTGCAACATGCATAAGAAACGTTAAAGCGGTGTTAAAGTGAAGTTAGCGTCATATCTGTTTTCACCCACAGTCACTCTTCCAGTTCACTATATGGAGCGTCCCCTTTATTTATTAGAACTGAGAGCAGAGCTGTCCAATTTCTTGGCCCCCACACAGGGCCGGCCCTACCGCGGGGCGGCTCGACACGGCCGCCCAGGGCCCTGCTTCTGGGGGGGGGGGGCGCACTCAAGGTCCCCAGCCTGATAGTGGCTGGGAGCTGGGGACCCCGGCTGACTCCAACTGAAAGGCAGCGGAGCGGGCCAGCAGGAGTGAGGGAAGAAGAAGAGGCTCTGCCTCTCCCACACTCCGTGCCCCCCGTCCCCGCTGCCCGTCACAGTCTTGACCAGGGGAAATGAGGGAGAGCGAGGCAGAGGCCCCGCCTCTCCCTCATTTCCCCTGGCCAAGACACTGACAGACGGGGGGGAGGGCACCCGTTGAATGAGGGAGAGGCGGGGCCTTTGCTTCTTCCCTCACTTCCGCTGGAAGTGAGGGAGAAGCAGGCAGAGGCCCTGCCTCTCCCTCACACTGCTGGCCCCTCCGCTGCCTGCCTGACTGTTTCGGCCAGGGGAAATGGGGGAGATGCGGGGCTGGGGCAGCGCAGCGGCAGATTTAATCTGCTGCTGAGGTGCCTGCCCCGCCTGAAGCGCCGAGCCCGGCGCAGGGCCCAGGCCAGAGGTGGTGGTGACGGATCAGGTAAGTGATCTGAATGGCCACTCAGGCTTGGGAATGGGCGGAGGAGAGTGCCCCTCCGTCCATCCCCGAGCCTAAGTCCAGGTAGCGCGCTGCCCCTGGGCCAGGGAGCACCCCTGGGCCTGCTTAGGCTAAGGAAGATATGGGGCCTCGCATTTATTCCCCGCCCTCGGCCCCACTTAGGCTAAGGCCAGCCCTGCCCCCGCAATTTACTTGCAGGCTGGGTGGCACAAAACTCTCACGGAGCGGCAAGGGGAACATAAAGAATTAAATTCAGGAGGGTGCAGGGGGGTAAGAAAGTCCCATGCCCCTTTCTAAGCATCATGATGTCACAATGCCCAGAGAAGGTGAATGGTCACGTCAGAAAGGAGCTGGGCCCCTTCGGCCACACCCACTCTCTGAGCATTGTTATGCCACAGTACTTGGAAAAGGGGTGTGGCTATGTCAGAAAGGGATGAGGGAGCCGTTTTGCACCACCTGTTGCCAATGTAACCCTCTTCCCTGGCCAGGAGGTGTGCCCAGGAGGGAGCCGGGGGGTGCGTGCAAATATACCCGCTTAGATCCCTCTCCCATGCGCGCAGCCAGCATATGCTATTTCTATAGCGTAGGGGCAGTTAAACCGTGGTCAAACGGATCAACAAAAACAGTACAAGTTAAACATGTTGGAGCCGTGATTGCACCACATCATTCTAGAAAATTATCTTTTATTTTAAAAATACCGATATCTGATCAAAACAGATTTTAAGGCTGTGGATAGACACCTACTCTGAGCCAAATTCAGCCTGCAGAAGGCCGTCTCGACAGCCCTGACTTAGAGCCTGATTCCCTTCTCATTCCCACCAGTTACTTCTAAAACAGATGTTCCGAGACTATGGGATTGGGACCCTAAGTGAAGCGCTGAGATGGGAAGCCAAACCCCAACCTGACTTGCCTGGGGTCCAGGGATTATATTCAAGCCACAAACCAGGGTCACACCTAAGAACATAACGTGCCAAGCTGGGTCAGACCAACTGTCCATCCAGGCCAGCATCCTGTTACTGACAGTGGCCACCCTCAGTTACTTTGGAGAAATGCCCAATAGATCATAACAGAATGATCCAATCTTTCCTGTTCACTGCCAGCTCCTGACAGTCCGAAGACACCTCGACCGGCCTACTTGACTTATAGCCATTTATGTATCTATCTTCCAGGAACTTAGTGAATCCTTGGTTAAACCCAGCTGTGCTACTGGTCTTTTATAACATCCTCTTGCAACAGGTTCCAGAAGTAACTAAATTGTGTGGGAAAGTATTTGTTCTTGCTGGTTTTAAATCTGCTGCCAGTTAGTTTCATGGAGTGTCCCCCAAGTTCTAATATTATTTGAGAAGGTAAATAACAGCTCCCTATTCACTTGTTCCCACGCCATTCATGATTTTATAAACGTCTGTCCTATCCCCCAGTAGGGTGTTATCGCACAGGCTGGGAGTCCAGAGCTGTTCCCCACGCAGCAGCCACCCACGGAGACAGCAAAGTGAGCCCTTCGAATGGGTAGACCCACGCGTGGGTCCAAGGGCACGCAGGCAGCCGCCATCCAGCTTCGTCGTTCCACTGTAACCCAGGAAGCCCAACACGCGGGCAGGACCACAGGACTCGCCTGTGGTGGCAGGATGATCAGGCCCCAGGGGAAGCTGCCACCAGCCACTTGTCAAGTACTGGAGAAGTGTGCACCCCGTCCATCTGTCCATCGGCTGGTGGAGTGGACTCCAGCCCAGTGTCGCCAGCTGTGAGAGTAGCCACTTCCGCCTGGGACACCAGGCTGATCCTCCTCTTCCACCCTGGGATTCCCTCCACTGCTTCAGCTGCTCCTGCTCCTCCTTGGGGTCAGCTCCAACAGCTAATGAGCAAGGGCTGGGGCATGCACTCTCCTCCCCCCCGCTGCTCCAACAGGTGACAGATAGCTGGCGGCAACTTCCTCCATGGGGCCAATCCTTGCCGGTGCTGGTGGACCTGTATGTGGGCAGGGCTTCAGGGGGCCTTTCACACAGGAGGTGCCCTGTGGGAGCCCGCTGCTCCTGGCTGGGCCAGGTTAACCTGCATGGCATGCTCTGCATTTCTGGGGATGATGCTGTGAAGAACTGCCTCAGCCCAACCCAGGGAAAACATCTGGAGGCCACCATTCAGACAGGTGGGTGGATCAGGGCAAAGGGGGGGCAATGTGGGGCCTCGTCTCGTGTGATTACGCCCTTAGTTGTCTCTTCTACAAGGTGAAGAGCCCTAACCTATCTAGCCTTTCTTTGTGCGGAAGTTGTTCCAGGGGTTTCCCCTGACTGATGTTGGTACAGCTGGGAGTGTTCTCTGTCCACAAACTTGTTATAGGGTTATTCGAGGCCTGTGCCCCCACAAACTTTATGTCGTAAGCCCCTTCAAGCATGTGCTAACCTGTGCTTTACTGAACAACGAAATTAGCTGCCACCAGCCACCTGTCAGGTATTGGAGTAGTGGGGGGAATGGGGGTTGCACATCCTGTGTTGGAATGGATCCTCGGGAGGAGGGTCAGCTCCAGTGTCCCCAGCTGTTGCGAGGGCCATTAAAGTCAGAGTGTTGCTCCTAAGGAAACACTCAAAACTACTCCCAGCTACCCAGTCTTACCCTCAACCTCACACCTGCAAAGAGTCACCCATGGTAGTGACCCATCGTGGTCCTACCCTGGGTGTGACATTTGTAATGGGTGTAAGCCAGACATATTAATCATTTTAGTAGCTAAAATCTGAATACTACTTTTGTTTATACCCTAGAGTGGGGTAAATGACATTTGATTCTGCCCTATGTGACTTTAACTATATAAAGAATATGGGTTTTTATTCCTAGCCCATTAAATCTGAACATGGGGCTTCTGTATGTTCTCTATGGGAGTTCTGTCTCCTCTGAAATCTGGTCCGACTCCTGTACTATGGTGTATTCCAATCAAGAGCTTGACAACCCTATCCTTGGTCTCCCACTTTGGTACTGGAACTGAGAGGGGGTATTGCTCTCCAGAACCCCACATATAGAACCATACAAAGAATTATGGAGGGAAAGACAATAGATCAAAGTAAGAAAGACCGTCAAGACAAAAGACGTACCTGATTTCCCCACACCAGCTCGGCCGAAAATTGCCAGCTTCACTTCCGCGCTCTTTGCCATGACGGGAAAACGCAGACCGGTGGACAATTCACTTACTGACCCAAATTGGAGCAGAAGACAAGATTCCAGATGCCACCTTCAGTTTCACCATGTCATTGTGCGTCCTAGGCAGGACCTATGGGAAAATCCCAGAGAAAGAGGTACCGTTGGCTAGAGGAGTTAGGAAAAACACTCAGAACCTCATTAAATATTTGTTTTTAAAGATTATGCAGCAGCAATGGCCCCAAATCCTACTGAGATCCTCTACTCATACAGAGTACAGAACATTCTTTTATAAGGGGTATCAAATCAGCTTTCCGTTAGTGAAATGTCACTCTGAAACTCTACTCAACAAAGATACTTATTCAATAACTTTCCAACATTCAGCTCGTAACACCATATATGGCTCCCCATTATTATTTATTTTAGCAGGTCAGGAAAGCTTATATTATTAAGTTACTCCTTTTGGCCTTCACAAGACTACCTTTGATGGATTGCATTTTGCAGAACCTATTTAAAAGCCATGAGTATTCATTAATGTGTTGGCAGATATCTGAGCCCCTTCCATCCCCCCAGACTCTCACAATTACAGCAAGCCCCCAATTACTCAGCAGGCAGTGCTTACACACATAAAATAAGCTACAGAGAGTCTAACCATTTGTAATGTGCCTCTGACTCTAAACAATATCTTTACACAAAGTTTTCCCAACATCTTTTGTAGAAGCTGAAACCAGCTGCGATGCAAATATTCAGAAAAGTGCCTTTCTGAACAAGACCGCAGGCCTTCTTCTGAATATATTTTAAAGATCACATGGAAATACTCCTACTAAATCCACCGCTCTAGGACAGAGGTTTTTAACATGCGATCCACGAGGCTATGCTAAATAATCCACCACCAGTGCATGGGACTGGCTGGTGCTACTGCAATCTGGGTTTTGGATGGCACTGGCAGAAGTCTTCAGCGAGACAGGCACTGCCGAATGGCTGTAACATGAACATGTAGTTGCAACCAGCTTGCAACGGGCAAATGCTGGATTGTAGCCATCTCCAGCATGTATGAAATGGTCCACAAGACAGTTAGTTCAAAGTAGTTGGGATCCACTGATCTGAAGCATCATTCCTCAGTGCCTTCATTTTCCCATGTGTAAAATGGGAATTAAATGTACCTCCTTTTAACCTGCTTTTAGATCACTGAATGGAAAGCATGACACATTAAAGGATTACCACTGTCATTGAATGGGCACAATGTTTGTCAGAGATTATGGGTGTTTTCAGACAAGTGTCTCCCCATCCATTACCCACCCAGCACACATGTTGTAGGGCTGCATAGGGCAGCCCTGCAACATGCATGATGGGAGGGGAGAAAAAACACCCTCTGTCATTTAAAGAACAAGTCACCATCTCTATGCCTGTTAAGGCGGCCAAGGAACAATCCAATATTTCTATTTAGAGATTAAGGTCTTGATCTGCAAACCACTTACTCTGTTCTCGTTGAAGTCTACAGGACACCAGTGGGGCTACTGCAGAGATTTGTGGCTTTAAGCCTTTAAAAAAGAAGAAAGAAAAAAGTTTAAAATCCTATACACTGTGATATAGGTATGCTCATCTCTTTGATTTATTTTGCCCACACCACAGGAGTTCAGCATTTCAAGCAAATTGAGGAAATAAAAATGCTACACTTTTATTAATATTTCCTCAGTATGCAATACATTGAATATTGCCTGGGAAAGGGCCCTGTGTGGCCCAAAAGCTTGCTCATTTTCACCAACAGCAGTTGGTCCAATAAAAGTTATCGTCTGAACCACTTTGTCTCCCTCTCGGTCACTTGGGACCAACATGGAACCACATATTCTCTACAGGAAATATATTGGATGTTAATCCCCCCCCCAAATCTTATTTTTCATGAGGGGATGTGGTTTGGGTTGGTTTTGTTCTTTTTTTAAAATACAAGAATAAATATCCAATCCTGTTTGCCTTGTACAAACATTTAGATAAGCAAAATGTTTTATGAAGTGCTCCATCCAAGAGCAGGGACTTTGGAATCTCACTCCAAAGAATGCATACATTTGCCTTCCAATTTATAACCTAATAAAGTCACGCTTGCACGATTTGTCAACAGCGAGTCGTGTACTGTAATTTGCAGTGGGACTTGTTTTTCTTCTTCAGACTGAATAGCTGGAAGAAAAGCACAAAATCCAATAAACAATTTCAGATAAGCTCCCCTCTTGCTGCTTTCAAAAGGAAGGCAGAAATGCTACAATCCGCTGGCAGGAAAGTGAGATAAGCAAGTAGATTTAAACAGGCTCCATCACATAATGCCTAATTTAAAGGACTATGCTATACACAAAACTGCTGGCCACCCCGAAAACCTTCTTGAAACTCTGGGCCCAGTTCTCCACTAGTATGAATTGGCAGCGCATTAATAAAGCCCACAAGGTGATGATGATTTAACTCCAAGTGTCAATCTGGCACTGAATGTTCAAAATAGACTGCAAATGTTTATTTCTGGGGAACCTATTTAATACTCACGGTGTAAATCATAATGTTTCAAGATGGTGCCAAGATTATCTTGCTATACTACAACTGCCCCCTTTTATTTACATAACCCCTCTGTTTAAAACCCAGCACCCATATTCCGAATGCTTTTACAATGATACAGTTCTGCACTCACCTGGTTTGCACTGTTAGAAGAGTTCCAAAACTACCTCTTGCATATGTTTTTGAGAAGAGAGAAACCAGGCAACGTGCGGCTATTAAAATGTTATACAACACAACTGCACTCTCTAAGTAAAACTTAACTACTGTGTGTGCTCTGGCTTCTAAAGAAATGCAAGGTTTCTTTCCCTGGAAGGATGTCCCTGGAATAAGTACAAAAGGTGCTCTGCCCCAAAGAACTTCCAAAGCACCCCTGCCCCAGAGTAATAAAATAGGTGGGGATAAAAATTTAAATAAATAAATAAATAGGTTGGAAGGGGGGGGGGGGGCAAGGCATCTAATCCTGCTTGGATGCAGGATGTGCAAAGCTGATTGATCGATCAATCATACCTCAAGCGGGAAGTTACATGTCTTTAAATCAGGGGTGTCCCTCTGGAAGTCCCTGCAGACCAAATTCGCCCTCAATCCAGCCCGCACTAAATCCAGGGCAAATTGCAGCAAACAAGCCCACTTACACATCAATGTCTCCTCCTTTCTGTCCTGAGTCTGTTAGTCTGTGCCTGGATGGAGTTATGAGCTGGAGGTGCAAAGATTCACACGCTAGTGTGGGAAAACAACAGAGAAGGTGGTACCCGGTTTGCTCAAATCTACTAAACTTCTGAACACCAGCCCCTCGTGGCAACAAAAATATTAGGCTTCCTAATGATGATGACATCAGGCCGTCACCGCGGTAATTACAGGTCGCTGCTGCATGAATTCAATTAAAGCAATAGGCGCAACAAGTTGGTCTCCACTCTGCTCCAGAGATTCAGCGCACTCTCGCAATGTGTCCCCTCCCTCCCTTCCCCCACCCTCGTTGGGCTCAGCCACCGCGGGGGGAAATCCCCTCGGGGATTCCCTTAATTTTGACCAGGCGTCTTTAAATGAATCCCAGGAAAGACGGTCAGTTCCCAACTCTCCCTGATTTTGCAGCCGCGTCGATGGCAAGGAGCTGGCCTTGAATCATGATCAGCAGCTCGTGGCAAAACCCAAAAGGGCTGGACTTCTTCCCAGTGCCTGCTCGGCTGCACCGTAGCCCCTGCTGGCTGGGTGAGAGTCCCATTCATTCCCGACGCCTGTGCTTTGAACGCGCCCCCCACTCACCTCTAAGCAGCAAGGAGTCCAATCTGAGAGAAGGCCGGGGAGTTCAGCCCCAGATCTCTGCCGCCGGCCGGGTCACCTTGCTTTGATCAGAGGTGCAACCTTGCAGGAGCCATCAGGAGTCGCCTTCAGCCTTCTTCCCCCCAGACTAGAGGCAGGGACTGCTGCAGAATGCAGAGAGCTCCGGGACCAGCTCAGCAGCAGCAGCACCTAGCTGCGGGCGCCTCAAAGCAGCTCTCGGGAGCCCCCTGCAGGCCACCGGCCGCTAAAGCATAAAAAGGGGCGCGGGACTGCTTCACAAGGAGAGCTCAGGTGGTTGAATGAGTGGGGCTCCGGTGGGTCAGTGTTCCCATCCCAGATGGAGGGGAATTTTGTGCGTAAAGGAAAACTTCGGGGGGGCTGTATGAATTGCAGGGAAATTAAGGGTCATCTAGTCCAACCACCCCCGCTCCATGGCAGGATCGCCATGTATTGACTTTGTTTTTTAATATTGTTAGCTGACCCAAGCTGCTTTTGCAGGAGGGGCGAGATACAAATTGATTGATTGATTGATTAAATAAGGATAGCCATGTCTGCAAGATTGCTAGGGTGGCCAGAGATGCCAATCTTTGAGGACACATGAGAAATACAGGTTGCAGGGCTGCATTGGCTCCAGTGTAGCCCTGAAACCTGTATCATGTGTCCTCTAAGACTGGCATCTCTGGCCACCCTAAGGATTGCGGACAAATGCTTGTCCGGCCAGGTGTTGAAATCTCCAAGGAAGGACGGTACAGAGGTGCCAGGTGTCCTCCTGCATTTTGTGGGACAGCCTAGATTTTGCCCTCTTTTACTTGTCTGTTCCATCTGAGTGCTTCCCCCTAAGGAGGAATGTACGTCTACAGCAGCAAAGAGCCTTACCAGCCACAGGAGGGAAGCCAACCAAGGGCATGGGGAAAGGTTCTGCTAACTGGCCAGCGTTGCCTCCATCCACACGCAATTCTAGAAGCACATCATCATCAGCCACCTTCCCACAGGACAGCCAACTCCTATCAGGTGGGAAGGGAGGCCTACTTTCCCTGCTGGACAAGGGAATAGGAAAAGCTCTCCTTCAAAGGCCAAATGGGGGTAAATTTCCCTGGGAGGAGCAAGAGTGCCTCCAGAATTAAGTTCAGTGGGAGGGGAAGCAGTGGGGCAGGAGAACCCTTTGCCTACTCCTTTCTGACATGGCCACGCTTCCTTGGCAAGTGCTGCAACATCATGGTGCATAGGAAATGGGTGTGGTCATGTCAGAAAGGGGGAGGGGGAAGAGAACCCTTCATCCTGCCCCTTTACAACATGGCCACGCCCCTTTCTGAGTATCATGGAACTGAGAAAGGGGTGGGGAAACCCCTTTGTCCTCACCTGTTTCAAATGTGGGTCTTTCCACCACCCAAAGGGCTCAGAAGGACTGAGGCATGTGGGAGCTATGAGGGTACAGATGCGCACCTCTCCCGGTCTGGTACCCATGGTAAGGAGGCATCCCAAGTCTGGAAGGTGCAGAAGTGGTGAGTAGTGGAAGCAAAGACAAGGGCTGAAATGAAATTTTGTCAAAATGGGAAATCTTATCAAAATTCCGGTTCCTGATACCATCTCGGGTCAAATTGAGAATCTCTTGATACTTGGTAATGTCTTGGCCAACAATTTGTTTTTCAATTTATCAACTTTCTGCTTACCGGGATCCTGTCCACCGCTTTGCCATTTACTGCTTTGCTGTCCGCTTCAAATCCTGAAAGGTAATACTGACACGATACTGCATTTCTTGCACTCCATTTTCTCTTGTACTTCCTTGTTACTCATTGGCTGGTGTGCAGATTCCTTTACCAATCCAGTTGCAGATTGGTCAAAGGGAACAACATAGAACAATAATTTTGATTGGAGGGTCTGGAGTGGAGGCTAAGGAGCACTTTGGGGAGGCTAAGGGGTGGGCTATTCTGGCTCAGAAATGCAGAAACAAAGAACCCAGAAGTAAGATAGTATGCTCATCAATGTGGTAAGCAGTAAATAGCACACAGTATGCAGTAAACGGTAACAGTAAGTAGAAAGTCACGGTAAATTGGGAAATCGGGAAACTGATCCTGGTTCCTGATATGGCAAAGCTTCTCATGAGCAGCAATTTAGGTGCTTGTTCCAACCCTAGTAGAGACTTGAACAGCCACAGGCCCTGATTCAGAGAGCGGCTGTACATCAAACAAGCCACCCCATGGGTGCATTTGATACAAGTTTTTCCAGAGAAGAGCGAGGTTGTCCTCATTATTGAGCACGTCCATGGGAATGGGCTGCTTTTGAGCAAAGTGCTATTTGGCCCAGAGAGCAGCTTGTGCTCATGAGCCATTGCTCTAAAGTTATTACCTAGTATTTTCTCCAGAGCAAAGCATCTGCAAGGTCATTGGAACCGGTTACTGCACAGCAAGGACAAATGGTTCCAGGGCAAATTATTCAGACAAGAGAAACCTATCAGACATCCTGGAGGCCATATATTCCTAATAACAAACTATAATAAGGATTTTTGCTACATACTGGCATGTTTGTTATATCCATGTGGAGGGTCAATTTTGTCCAAAAAGGGACATTTTTTGGCCCTCTGGCTGAAAAATATGAAATTTGGAATCTGGGAACACTGGCTCATGTTAAGCTCTGATATTTGTCTGAAGAAGAGATTTACAGAGCAGGGAAGCTGGCACATTTGCGCGGACAGGAACTGGTTCAAATCAAAGCTACCATCTTAACTACCCACCAAGAGAAAAGAGAAGCTGGGCACACGGCCCGTTATTGGCATTTTGCCTCCCTGGAATGCTCCACACCTGTAGGACTTGCACAGCTGGAAGGAAGTACTAAGGGTTTCCCACACCTCAGAAGCAGACTATTGGGGATTCCTCCAGTTCTAACTCCACCCCCAGCCTTCGCAGAGCAAGGGAGGGCGTGTTCCCAGCTTAACACCTGGGGAGCCCCCTGCATTCTTACTCTCCTGGCCTTGACTGTTGGGAGCTGGGAGTGAACAGCAGGGGATGAATAATTCCATGTATGCCCTGGTTTTGTGCACTTCTGAAGCAACCTTTGCTGTGATGGGCCCCTCTGTGTGGAACTCCCTCCCTCCAGATGTTCACCTTAGTTCCTCCTTCCTCACCTTCAACGCTGAAGACTTTTTTTGTTTTCCAGGTGCTTTGAAAGGATCCACTGCTGGTTCCCCTGTTGTGTTTTTTCCTCCCTGTTTTACCTTCCCCATTTAAATTGTTTTAAATAGTGTTTTATTGTATTTTAAATGTTGTAAAGTGCTCCAAGCACCATGTGGTGGAGGAGCACTGTATAAATAATAATAATTATTGTTGTTGTTATTACTGGTGCTGGTCAGTCTCGAGGAGAGGACAATGGGAACAGAACCATTGGTTTGACCAAGTATGGCCATTCTTAGAAGTCCTCTGTTCTGACTCCAGCCTCATTTCTAGTGTAAATGAGTAGTGATAAAAGCCCATTGCAATCCCTGCGGTCAGCCAGGCATGCATTGTGGGTACCATCTGCCCATCAAGTTCATATGCCGAGTGTGTGCAGAGAAATGTTCTTGGTGGCTGCCTCGCTATTGTGGAACTCCCTTTTTCAACCTTTTTCAAGTCACAAGCACTGGAGTGATGGAAGTGACTACTTGGGAGCACTGCATAATTTGCATGAATTATTTGCATAAATATGCATAGATTGTCTCCCCTCTACAATTCAATAATTCAGTCCAAAGGAGGACTGTTTCAAAGTGCTTCCGAGCACTCCTGATAGCTGGCTTGGGGAGCCCTTTCACTCGTTGCCCAGACACTCTAGTGCTCTGAACACTGGGTTAAGAATCCAGCCTGGCCATTTTCCGAAGGCAATGTAAGGCTTTTCTTTTTGTCCAAGAATTTGGCAGGTGGGGATAGAACGGTTATGTTTTAATCTTGTATATATTTTTATTAGATTGTTACCCACCATGGGCCTTAGGGGGGAAAGGGTGTGTGGGGGGGTATATAAAGACAATAATCTTAGATTCTTAGGCCACAATAATCACATCACTTACTCTAAAGGACTTCCATTGAAATCAGTGAGACTACTTCAGAGCAGGAGGCTTGGGAATTGCAACTAGGGTTGCCAATTCTCATGCGCTGACCCTGAGACCAAAGGCCAAAACAGGAGTCTCGGGGTCAAACCACAAGGAGGGGCAACCCTAATTGTGACCCTTAGCAGCGTCTGTAGTGATCCAAAGTTAGAGCAGGGTGTGGAATGTTGGCTGAGGACAGAGGCAGCCAATCAGGGGCAGCATGAGCCAAGAGAGGGACTCGCAGAGAGGGGATTTTGAAACTGGAATAACCATTGAGACTGTTGACTGACATGCAGCAGAGGATCCAGGGCCTAGGCATGGGAAGGAATGGGTACACTTTACTGGGGCCTGGGAGCCAGGGGGGTCTGGGCTACAAGCACATTATCAGGAAAAAAAATTAGGCTAAATTGTAGATGCTTGAGGATGTTTATGCAAACTTATTTCCCTGTATCATCTGGACACTCCATAGATACCAGTCATGAAAAATGGCAGGCGTTCTATGGCACAAGAAAGTTAAAGTCACTTGGCTGTTTTGTTTATTGAATGTAAACTTGCAAGAAAAATTGACTTTAGTGAGGTCATTCACGGCTTTGTAATGAAAAGGGCCAGAAAAGTTATAGTTTATTTATGTCATTTCAGAAATAAAATAGACATTTCTCTTTCATGACTCATGATATTGTGTGTATGGGATGGGGTCATGGCAAGGGGCCCGTGTTACAAATTTGTACAGGGCCCAGAGAAATTATGCTTGGGCCCTGAGAGGAGCTATAGGCTGCGAGCTGCCTTCAAAGACCTGCGTCCGCTCAGGAATTGCAGCTATGAGCTAAGTTGCTGGGAAATGATATAATGAGTGAGGATGCAAAATTCCACCCATTGAAGTCGATGGCAAAACTCCCATTGACTTTGACAGTGGAGGGAGAGAACTATGAATTCTTTCTGTTGGAGCTTATCTCCTGATCTGCCACTGCCTCTCTTTCTTGAGTAGGGAAACTACACAATTAAACTTGTATTGATCCTCCTGTCCTTGAAGCACTGAGCTGAGGTAATGGATGTTGGAGAGTATTGGGTTTATGCTAGCCTAGCACCTTGAGGACCGCTGCCTAACTTCAAACCTAAGCATCCCCTAGCGATTGAAGCGTTCCTCTTGTAGAACAGGAGAGACAATTAAGAGGCAGGCAGCAGCATGAAGGGCCTAATCCTGAGAGGGACTGAGCACCCACAGTTCCCTTTGATTGGGTGTTGCTCAGCCTCCCCCCTAGAGAAGGTCTTAAAATAGCTGTGCTGCTTATCATTCAAAGGCAGAAAACACAAAGGCAGCAGGGTTGCCATTTATATTGTAGTGGTTTAAAATAAATAAATAAACAAACACTGCTGTGGTTTCAGTCAATTTTCAGTTTATCTAGCTTAGAAAAACCATCTTTTCTCGCACGAGAGCAACCGGTGATTTTCTGTTCTCCACGCTGGGAAGCACGTGTCTGTCACAAGGGCCGGCAGCCGTGCGTGTTCTGCTTCTGTGGAATTCAGTCCTTGCGGGGGTCCCGAGTCAAACATCCTAGCTGGATTTTATAAAGCGATGGGTAATTTCTCACCAGCCAACTGCTTCTGTAGCTGCACAGGCTAAAGAAACAAGGGTAATTAAATCCCATGCTCCTGGGCCTAAGCTAATCACCGCAGGGAACAGGAAGGCATTACTTTTACTCATAAGCTGCATTGCACAATTGATTATATGCCTTAGAGGCTCCTTTTTCCACTGAGCATGCAGGGGGATAGGCCAGTGTTATGAGACAGGAAGCCAGCCAGTGGTCCATGTGGTGTTAGAGCCAGAGGATGAATAAAGCCTCTAGGGAGATTTCCTAAGGCAGCGTTTGGAGAGTCCCCCTGGGTGTGCAGGCACCTTGGGCCGAGGACCCACAGGGAACTAGGGATGGGCGAACACGGTTCGGAAATTCGGAGTTCAGGCCAAACTCAAATAGTTCGGTCGACCGAACCAAACGTGTGAACTGAACGCGAATTCGAACGTTCGGTTCGGATGTGTTCGGTGAATTCGGAATTGAATTTCCATTAGTTTCAATGGAAAACACATTATCGGCTGTAACGTTTTTGTTTTTTACGCTATGTGGCTGAACATTGGAGTGCCAATACCTCCAATAGAAAGCATTCTGTGTACCAAATTTCAAAACGATCAGATAAAGGAATCCAATTTTAGAAGCGGTTGAATTATTGTATTTTGCAATATTCTACATATACATTCTTAGCTGTAACTTCTTTGCCGCACATCTAATGTAGGTGAAACTTGTCCAGTTTATACCCCTTCCCATATTTACTATCTTTGCCAATTTTCAGAAGGATTGGAAAAAGGGTCTTGGTGGTATAAGCAATTAACATATAAATGTATGTCTGACTATAACATCTTTGTAGTACAACCAGTGTACATGAAATTTGGCAGGATTATATATTACACTTCATGATCATCTCTGCCAAATATCAGAAAGATTTTATAAAGGGTTCCAATTTTATATGCCTGTACAACATATGTACTTTGTTCTCATCGTAACCAAGCCAAGTACGTGCACTTGAGACCTCGCATCTTCATGAATGTTAGACCCCTTGTCTCTCCCTCTGT
>QEPC01005362.1:943902-954373 GCA_003113815.1 Sphenodon punctatus | reverse complement strand
AATGGCAAATGAGATTTAATGTGGACAAGTGCAAAGTGATGCACATAGGGAAAAGTAACCCAAACTATGAGTACACAATGCTGGGTACTAAGCTAGGAGTTACCACTCAGGAAAAGGATCTGGGAATGATTGTGGACAATACACTGAAATCCACAGCCCAGTGTGCAGCAGCAGTCAAAAAAGAAAACAGAATGTTAGGAATTATTCGAAAGGGGATAGAGAATAAAACTGAGGATGTCATAATGCCTCTATACAAATCAATGGTGCGACTGCACCTCGAATATTGTGTGCAGTTCTGGTCGCCCCATCTCAAAAAAGACATAGCTGAACTAGAAAAGGTACAGAGAAGGGCAACGAGAACGATAAAGGGTATGGAACGGCTTCCGTACAAAGAGAGGCTTGACAAGCTGGGTCTCTTCAGCTTAGAGAAGAGAAGACTGAAAGGGGGCATGATAGAGGCTTATCAAATCTTGAGTGGTATGGAACAAGTAGATAGGGAACTGTTATTTACACTCTCAAATAGTACTAGAACTAGGGGAACACTCCCTAGTTCTAATCTGCCGGCAGATTTAAAACAAATAAAAGGAAGTACATTTTTCACTCAACGCATAATTAACTTATGGAATTTGTTGCCAGAGGACGTTGTCAAGGCCAGTAGTATAGCTGGGTTTAAAAAAGGCCTGGATAAATTCTTAGAGAGTAGGTCCATTCATGACTATTAACCAAGTAGTTTACGGGATGAACTTCTTACTGTCGGGAGCTGGGAGTGAACAACGGGGAATGGATTGCCCATTGTGACTGTTGGTTCTTCTCCCATGCGATTAATATTGGCCACTGTCGGAGGACAGGATGCTGGGCTTGATGGACCATTGGTCTGACTCAGTATGGCACTCCTTATGTTCTTAATATATGGCTGAGCCTGAAACTCAGAGAGGGGATGGACTACCACCAGGAATAGAGGCAAGTGTCATGTTGAAGCTTGCCTTAAGAGGTTTGTAGCTTGCATCATGGTCAGGGACCCGAGTTGACTGTGTTGCTGCAATTTGCAGTGATTTTCGCAGAATCAGCCAATCCTCGCAGAATCAGACAATCCTGACCATGACCCAAGGGTAAATAGGCCCCTGTGAGATTAATTGTGGGTGGGTGGGGTCTGAAGGCCCTATGTTTGTGTGAGAGAGGTGCTGAAATTCCAGAGGATTTGAGTTGTGTTTGATTAGCAAAGTTGTGATTCTATGTCAAACCTATTGCAAATTTGCTTCCCAGCATGCACAGTTATGCAAATCAAGTACAATTAATGCTCGCAGTGAATTTGCAGAATTTGGCTTCACTAGTTGCAGAATTTAAGATTTTTTGGTGCAGTCAACTCGGGTCCCTGCTCATGGTGGTACCTCAGGGTAGGTGGGGAAAGAGGCTGGAAGCCAGAAGGGTACGGTCAGAACAGGACCGGGGTCTGGAAAGGAAAGTGGAGGATTGCAAGGAGGACATTGTGAGGTGCAGGTAACTTTGAGGACATCACACTTGGTTGTTATAGCTAAAAGCTTTTTGGATGGAAGAACTCCTGGACTAAACTAGAAGCGAAAAGAATATTCAAACATCATGATGTATCCATCAGATTTTGCTGCTCTAATCTTTATCCATATGGTTGGATATGCAGGTCACTCCAATAGTGGATATATTTGGTTCGGAATGGATTAGTCTGATTCAGTTACAGGGGAATCTATTCTGTTTGATTCGGTTTGTGAATCCTAAGGTCCAGATCAAATCTCTACCAGCCCCCTCCCAGCCAAACTCCCAACAGAAACATTCCTCCGGTCTGGACCAAATCCCCCCACAATGTACACACAGAGATCAAACTGAGGAACAACTCTCGAACCAAGCACCGAGAATCAAATTGAACTGCATTGGAGCGCCTTCTGATCCAATCAAGAGGATAATAACCTTGAATAACAGTTTCAATATCTGTTTCATCTCTAGACTGAACAGTGAAGCCTGATGCTGCAAAGACTCTTTGCATGGGTAGACCCCTCTAGTACAAAAAGCCTGCAATTAACACACGTAGCACACATGCTAACCAAGACAGTTCCTTCTGCTTCCTCTGACAGTCTTTTAGCTTTGGCTTTGAGCTTCTAGTACACGCTGCAGAGCTCTGGGAGATATTTGTCCACACTTACTACTACTTGGTGATTGGGATGATTTTGGGGGGGATTGGGATGGTGGGGTTTGGGAGGGGCGATGGTATTGGATGGGTTTGTTGGGGGTTGTGGTAGGGTTGGGTGGGTGTGAATTTGTATTTTAATGTTTTTATGATCTGTAAGCCATCGTGAGCCTTTGGGAAGGGTGGCATATACATTGAAATAAATAAATACATTAAAAAATTTTTTAGCATTGCTATAGCACTATGAGGCATACACAGCACTTTATAGTCACAGATTTTCGGAGACAGGCCTCTGTTCAGTGGACTTACAATCTAAGATGGACAAGGNGAGAGGAGGAGGAGGCGTGGTGGGGTCAGGTCGGGCCGGTACTCGATACAGCACGCCGCTGTTCAACAGCAGCGGTGGCGGCTGTTCCTGCAGCCTGGGGACTGTAGTACGGTACTTGCAGCCCCCAGGCTGCGGGAACAGCCGCCACTGCTGCTGTTGAACAGCGGCGTGCCTAAAAGTTTTTTGAGTCAGGTCTCCTCGGCGGCGCGAGGTCCAGGCCACCACGGGGCCATGTGCTCAGGCGCCAGTGGCACATGCCTCGGACTGGGCCTGGCACAGGGAGGGGGTGGCGAGAGGGTGGGGTGACATGCAGACATGGTCTGCATGGCCCCACCCCCATGCTGCTGAGTGCAGCCCACCCACCTCCTTGATGGGTTGGCGCACCAGTCTACAAAGTTGCTGAGTCCACCCAGAACAGCTCTGGCCCTGGAACGGAGTCAGGTTGAGTGGACCATCACACGTGACAGCCCGCTCTCTCCTGGTCCAGGGATGGCTTCCCTGGGCTACGGCAGTGAGCCCAAGTTACAGCACAGGCTAAAAATTGGGCCATGTTACTCCTCCAGTAAATAAACACTTGGCGTTAGACAGGGCTGTGTACTGGCTCCTGCCCTTTTTAATTTTTATATTAATGAAATAATTACGACCATGACTGAACTAAAATATTGCCCCCCGAGATTGGCCTCCAGGGCAATTGGATGCCTCTGCTATGCCGATGATGTAGCATTAATGTCTCAAACACGTATGGGTCTGATTAGGCAGCTGAATGCTTTTGTGACTTTTTGTAAAGACAACAAATTGACTCTTAACTACAGTAAGTCCAAGGTTATGGTTTTTACCAGTCAAAAGCTTCAGGAAGTGACGCCGGCCGATGCGGTGAATATCGTGAGGTCTGTGAGGGCCACCTGTTGTGAACTTGATCCATGCCCGTCCTGGCTGGTGAAAGCCTCCAGGAAGACATTGGGGACGGTGCTGGCAGGGGTAGTGAACACGTCCTTGCAGCAGGGGAGGTTGTCGCCCAGCCTCAAAAAGGCTGTGATGCGCCCCCTGCTGAAAAAAACATTGTTGGACATGGATGCTCTTGCCAGTTACCAACCTGTCTCTAACCTTCCCTTTTTAGGGAAGGTTATTGAGCAGGCGGTGGCAATCCAGCTCCAGGCGCATCTAGATGGCATCGGTTTCCTGGACCCGTTTCAATCTGGGTTCCGGCCCGGCTATGGTACCAAGACGGCATTGGTGGCCTTGGTCGACGATCTCCACCAGGAGATGGATGCAGGATGTTCAACATTTCTCATCCTGCTAGATCTCTCGGCCGCTTTTGACACCGTGGACCATGGGCTGCTGTTGAGATGGCTGGGGTCTGGATGGGACCGTTCTTGAATGGTTCCGTTCATTCCTCTCGGGGAGAAGCCAGTGGGTGGTGCTGGGGGATGAGACATCTTGCCCCCGCACTTTACCATGCGGCATTCCACAGGATTCTGTTCTGTCTCCATTATTGTTTAATGGATCTATGCAGCCCTTGGGGGAGGTCATGAGAGGGTTCGGGGTGCATTGTCACCAATATGCTGACGATACTCAGCTGTACCTCTCCTTTTCAATGGACCCAGACCGTGCTGTCTCAGTGCTATCCCAGTGTTTGGAGGCCGTGGCTGAATGGCTGTGACAGAGCAAANCGTCCGTTTGAAAAGGGCCTATTGTTTTAATTAATTACAAAAATGAATGGAGCCTTAATTGTTTACATAATTCAAGTAATGGAAAACAAATGAATAAACAAATATAATTTGTTTGATTTCATTTTAAAAAATTATTTTTCAGTTTATTTTATTAAAAATAAAAAAGAATCACTGTGCATGCAAAAAATGGCTGCTAAGGTCATTCTGGGCATGCGCGGCCCTTTTCCAAAATGGCGCTGGTTTACTATTATTTTTAATAAAACAAAAAAATAAACAGAAACGGTAGCGTTTTTTACAAACCCCCCCCCCCTGAAAATGGAGGAGGTTTGGGTTTTTTTTAAAAAGAAAATGAAAACGAAATTAAAAATGAATGATATGCCTACTGCACCCCCCTAGTAAATTAGTGCACTTTGGAAGCATTCACACTGCAGCTAAACTGAAGTAGTTACTTTTGAATCTCCCCTTAACTTTCATGGCACGACAGAAAAAAAACAACAGTTACTTCAGTGTGACTGTGTTTGCATGATAGTTACTTCAAAGTAAACAGCGAAGGGGAGTATGGACACCTGATTTTTCAGGAATATGTACTTCTCCTTCTACTCCTCAATGACTTCAAAGTAGTGCTTTGTCCATGTGAACACCTCCAAAGCAAATGTGAAGTACGGTGAATTTACGTCAAGGTAGCTACCCATTAGAACGCAGCCAGAGACGTGTTTAGAAAGTTGCCCCACAAAATTGCACAGGTCAGGGCATGTTTTAGTGCAGAGCCAATAAGCTGTAGCTTTACTGATTGCCTCTATCTCAGCTCGCGATGGCAATTAAAGTTTGGATTTCCTGCCTGCTGTTGAAGCTTGGAAGGTAGCATGCATGGAGGCACCACAGCATGTTTTGTCTGCTTTGAAGCTTGTTAAAGATGTCAGTATTGTAAGATAGAGGGATACCTGCTGCATCAATGTGTTCTGTGATGCCCCTACAATACTTGCTTCTCCTTCCATTCAGGATATTTTGCTGTCCCTTGCATGTCCCCTAATTTCTGTCAGAGTATAATTGTGGGCTTGAATGTGAGCCCTTCCTTGCAACTTTGACTAGAGCCCTGCTAGGGCCAGACATTTGAGTCCAAGCCTGACCTGAGCCCTGGACTGAGGTATCCAGCTGGCCCCACCCCTTCATAGAGTGATGTGATGTCACAGTCCTCTACAAGGGTGGGGCTACACCAGAAAAGAGGAAGAATGTCTTAGTTCCACCCCTTTCCAATGTGGCTGTGCTCTCCCCCCCATCAATCTAAGATTGTGCTGCTGTTTTTTAAGGGCCCTGAGCAGTATAGACTCTGACTATATTCAAGAGCTGCTCCTGGAACTTCACCCTGATGGTTATCTACGCTCAGAAACCACCTGCCGTTTGAGAAATCCTGCCACCGCACCTTAAATCAGCGGATGAGCGGGCCTTTTGTTGAGGCAGGCCCCTTAGTGTGGCACGCACTCCCTCCAGATTTCCCTTTCAGTTGATCATATTATGTTGTGAAGTGCTCCAAGCACCATTGGGTGGTCAGGGGGGTGGGTGCTATAGAAATTAAATCTTATTAACTATTTATTAATTATCATCATCATCATGAAAGTACTTTGTAAGGGTGGGGGTTATATCAGAAATCCTTAGGGTTTTTCACAATCTCTTGTTTTTTTTTCCTTTTTCTTAGAAATACAAAACCAGCTGGAGGAGTTGGGCCCAGTAATACAGCTGTCCCCATTTTCAGACCTACTTTAGGGTTAGCTGGGAACCTGGGGTGTTAACAAATAAGACAAGAGCCCACACTATCCAAACCAGGTGGGTGTCCAGCTGCCCGTTTATTAGGTGTTCTCCCCCACCGGCCACGTGGCCACTTCCCACTGGCCAGGCAGCTACCACTCATGGCGGGGTCTCAGAGAATGTGGAGCCCGCCGTGCGGGCAAATGAGAGCTAATGTGCACCCATCAACGTGTATCCGCGTCCCATCAATTAGGTTGTGTGAAGCACCTCCATGCATACAGGTCCAGCAACACCATAGAGTCATGGGCAAAAATCCTAGAGCATCCAAGAAGTGACCGCTTCCTTCCCCTCTACTTTCACTAGCGCTGCCAGTGGGGGCTGCCCACAAGTGCATGAAATACACTCAGGGGGCTGCCTGTTTATTAGGCTGGACACGCTAAACATGTGAGTGGGGTCTGAGTGGAGGGCTGCAGGGACTGAACCCAGACTCCAAGCAGGCTAGCGTCTCATTTGTTAGCACACCTGGTGTTCCATTCCACTGCATGATCAGAGTGGGGGCTGAGGCCACTAAGCTACTATGGCAAAGCTCATCTGGAAATCATTATTGCTAATCAGTTTAACTTTTAGCTACTAATTGCTGGAACTGGTACTGTGAGCCTTTTTTGTAGTGGATGCTGGGAGGGATACCACTTGCAATCTAGCATTTCCAGTTTGCACTGTGTCTCTGAGTCCACTGATTGTAAAGGGAGTATAAATCAATTAGGAGGAAATGCCCTGAGATAAAGAGGATGTTTTTAATTCAGTCTACAAGGACTGAATTTCAAGGAAGTGAAAGCGGTTATGAAAAGGAAAGCCAATCTTTCAAAGAGACTAATAAAAATGCATGCAGTAGTCATGGCCTTTAAAAATGCATGCAGTAGTCATGGCCACAATACAGCAAAACACTTATACCAAGGCAAGCAGGGGCATATTTTTACATCTGCATGCTTCAGGATGAGCATTAAGCAAGCATGTGCTATGGGATTGTGCACAAGAAAAAAGATAGATTGAAATCATACATCTCATTCACACAACATTCTTCTTAGAGAGGATAAAGACAGAAACCCACACAGAGAGGTCTCATTGATACAACACCCTTCCACCTGTGCAAACTCCTTACCATGGCCCTTAATCTGTGCTTGTCTTGCCCAGTAGCAATGCAATCACACTGCACTGTTGGGTGGGCTCTTAAGGAGACTCAAGGCAGAGAGCTTGAAGGAGTTGGTATCTATTAGAGGGTTTACCTAGACTTTATTATATTAATTATTATTATTAATAATAATAATATAGCACCTGCAGTATACCTGGCTATAACAGGGGACAGCTTTGCCATGGATAAGCATTGTCTGGATTAGTACCAGATCACGCAGTCTCCCAGGAATTAGTTTATCAGTTTATTTACATAGGTCAATCACCACAGTCATCGCATCCCACTCATAGGAACCAGGCTCTTCAGGTTAGCTCTAAGGTCCCCTCCAGCTCAGGAACAGAGATGCATCTCCCACAACATCCAGACCCCTTCTGACTCGCCTTTTCAAGATCCTCTCTTTATATCCCAGGAGTGGGCGTGGCTTCAACTCCACACTCTGCAAGCCTTAAAGGGCTCAGAGCCCTATTGTGGCTGACTGATGCCATATAATCAGTAGTTGTAGACAGGTCCATGTCCTGAGATGGTCTCTCCTGGTGTCTGATAGGGGTGCATAGTTTGGGTTCTAATAAAACTAAATTTCAAGGGAAAGACCTCTTTTGGGGGAACCACAAATCCAGAGGGTTTCCCCCCTCCAGATTTTGGGTTACCTAAGGGGTGCCCCCCAATGCTGACTCTAGTGCTCAGGCAGAACTGCTAGAAAGCTGGCAGGGCTATCGTGCATGCACCAGGGGCCTGGCTGAGCTTTTGCATATGCGCATGAGCACCTGAGCCGGCTGGTTCCCTGGCACACAAGCGCATGCACAGAAGCTTGGCCAGCTCCTTCTGCAAGGAGGTGGGATGAGTGGCTCAACTCTCCCATGCAAGGGATGGTTCTGCATGCACAGGAGAGTGGCGGGAAGGGGTAACAGCCGCAGGGGAGGGGGGGAGTTCGAGAGGAGGTGGAAGAGAAGAGATGTCTCCCATTGGCTGGGACGGGTGCAGTGGGAAGAGTGATGGTGCTCCAGCCCCTAACTCCCACTTAGCTTACAAAACTGGAGGGAGCATGAGGCAAGGGGGCATTTTGCAGTAGCCAGCAAGCGATAGCATATCTCTTCCATTGAAGTTCCTTTCCCTCCCATTCTTTGCAATTGCTTCTGCTTCTGATGCAGCAGCAACTTTACTTACTGCTTGAACCTCTTGGGCATTGATAGAATCTTTCCAGTGTCTGTCTCTGCCCTTCTCATTTTGCTTTTCCTGCTGGGAATCTTTCAGTTTGGTTTCATCATAATTCATCATCATTACTATTACCATTGCTGTTTAACAGGCATACACTACCAAATATTTTGGAAGCAACTTTGAAGGGGGAGGGTTTCCCTCCCCTTTCTATTGTTTCTCTTTATATTTTGCTTATTTGCCTTCTTTTATTTTGTTCTTTGAGACTCCACAAATGAACGTTAGCATGGTCATTAACGCATGAACAGGCTCTTACACGGATTTCATCCTCACACACAGACATAAATGATGCCCTTCCCTCTCCCCACATCCTTGTGGAATTTCCCATAATACCAAGAAAATGGTGAAATGTCTTTTGTGATGTTCTTCCATGCAAAAACTAAGTAGAAAAGAGCATGGAGTGCAAAAGGAAGTTCCTACTCCAGCTGCAGCTCTATGATTACTCAGAGGTAGGAAGTAGGGCTGAACCAAGATTTCGAGCCCCTCAAGAATCTTGGCGAGAATGGGGTTCTTGCCAAGATTCTCCATCTCGAGAATCTTGCAAGAATCAGAGTTCTTGCTGCCATGCTCGCAAAATTCCTGAACGGCTCCCCAAAGCAGTCTGCACATGTGCAAAATGGCCACCAGGGGCCACGCATGTGCAGAATAGCTGCAGTGGTCATTTTACGCATGCACAGAGTGTTTGGGTTTTTTTGAGAATCTCACAAGATTTTTGAGAACCCTCAAAAAACATTCTACACTCTGCACAAAATGGCGGCCAGGGTCAGCACATGCGCAGAATGGCCATGATATTCATGTGCAGAACACTTTTTGAGGCTTTTGAGATTCTCATGAGATTCTTGACAACCCTGGTGAGAACATGCGAGATCTCAGTGGGGGTTCCGAGAATCTCATACGTTCTCGCAAGAATGCGATCGCATTCTCATTTCAGCCCTGTAGGAAGTGACAAACAAGAAATTATGCAGAAGGTATTGGCACTTACTTTAGGAAAATCTATTCCTACAACACCATTTGTACTTGACAGTGTCAGATCCTTGCTACCAAACCCTTTCCATCAGGTGGCAGAGAACAAGGGATTATCAAGGAGCACAGATAGAGGTAAGAATTCCACACAACACTGAATGTGGACTTGTGCCGATACCCATCTAAAATAGTGTGGTGTGAATGATGCCTACTGTTTGGGGAGCCCACCATTATCGCTTAAGTCATAAGAACATAAGAAGTGCCATACTGGGTCAGACCAATAGTCCATCAAGCCCAGCATAGGGGGTGGGACTTGGTGGGAAATACCAGATACCGGTTTTACCGGATATCAGATCTCGTATTACCGGATTATCAAATTAAAACAGGTATACCAGTACCGGATTTTTTTCCCATTGAAATCAATGGGAGAAAAAAGTAAACCGAAATTACCTGTTTAAAGACAACAATTTTAAACAATCAAAGACAGATTCATTTACTTAACTGCTAACTACCAGACTACACTTTGTGCCCAGTAGCCCCCACAGCCCCCAGTAGTCCCCCACAGCCACCACTACTTTTTTTAAAAAAAAATAGTGGGGGGTTTCCACAGCATTGGTCATCAATTTTATCAAATCAATCAGAAGTCAGATCACGACACACACTATGATGTCAGTCAAGCACGCAGTTTAGGTTGCTACCAGCAGAAAGAGGCAGAACTGCGTAGAGAGTGTCAGCTCTTGTCATAACACTTTGTGATACTAATCCCAAATTTAATTGACCATCCTAGTGGACAACCACATATTCAATTGGCAATACCAGACAACAACAATTCCAATGCCAACAAAATGAACACAACACACACACACACAGTGTCAATTAACCCTCAATTTAATTGACCATCCTAGTTGACAGCCACATATTCAATTGGCAATGCCAGACAACAACAGTTCCAAGGCCTACACAATGAACACAAGTAACACACACACACTGTCAATAAATCCCAAATTTAATTGACCATCCTGTTGACATTGATAACCACATATTCAATTGCAATGCATTGCAATCAAACAGTTCCAATGCCAACACAATGAACACAACACACAACAGTGTCAATTAATCCCAAATTAATCCCCACAAATATTCAAATAAACCCTCTCTCCCCCAATTTGACCATAGCCCCATGGGAACTGGCAGTGGATGGGACCCCCAGT